>LUCH01003458.1:9396-61851 GCA_013368495.1 Paragonimus heterotremus
TATTATTATTATTATTATTATTATTATTATTATTATTATTATTATTATTATTATTATTATATAACCTTTTCAGCAACGTTTCTTCTAGGATATTCCATATCGTCATTGGGGTGAACGGCTTCCTGAGCCAGACTACCTTCTGGTCAGGCTAATGACTGTTATGACGATGACGCTGATGAACCCAACGTACCTCAAATTACCCTCATGATGAACCACTGAAGCGCATAAGTCCGTTGATAAGCAGTATTCACACGGCGCTCTGGCGAACCGAAGTGTAATTTGCATCCGGCTAGTGAGCCCGGTTCAAGATTTAGCCGTATATATTTTTTTGCCTGAACTACGTCCAACGAACGTCTACTAAAATGGTTGTTCGGTTTTATGGACAATACCCTTCCGGCATGACACCTCGTAAGTGTGAATGTACAAATAAAATTGGATGTGCCGTATTGACTTGTGAATATACAGCAGCTGTGATTCAGCTGGCTCAGTTGCAGTATGAACCAGAAGTCCTTCGGGGGAACGAAGAAATACATCACACGTGACTCATTTTTCAACGCTGTTTAAAAGTGCAGCTGACTGTATAGTACTGTTTAAACTCTACTCCTCAGCATGTTACCTTTCCTAGTTTCGCTTTGAGTCCAAATATAAAAGTCGTTATAGTATTGCTCTTCCACTCGAGGGTTCCTGTGTTCAAAAGCTCGCCAGCTGGCAACTTATCGACAACATCGCAAGCTGCTACTGTTACGTGATTGCTGGGTGTCATAACTTGGATTCGTTTTTCTCCTTCATCTTTTAATCCGAATTGTGTGGACATCGTTGTTTGTCTCGTCGCGTAATCCTTCATTATTGTGACTTTGTGCTCATCACTGTAAGCCGCAAGCTACAATTACTCGATGGCATACTTCTTTTTGCAAGGTCTCTCATGCTTTACGATACTGAAACCCTACTAATGATTAATCGCACTGCTGCTCTGACAGCCCTGACAGTGTAACTTCGTATTATTCTTTGTGTAGCGTTCACACCAGTGGGATTTCCTAAAGTCAGAACACTTCCATCCCTTGAAGTGAGACTTCACTGCTTCCTAAAATTGTTTCTTGTTAGAAGATGGTACTTTGTTAGTTTCACGTATCGGAATATGCCGTTCAGTGATAGCCTTACTTCATGGACTGATTCGTTTGCTTTCGCGTTGTGTACGTTGTAAAGGTGTTTTAAGTAGACTATGTCGATGTGACTTCGTTCTCTAAGTGGACTGGCTGTTTGCCTCATTTTCATCCACCATTTTGAACATTCCATTTGAACGCAGTTTAGATCTTCAAAACATTCCTTTTAGCTGAGAATTTATCACCTGGCACATGCTGTCACGCTTGTAACTTAGCTGGTAATAAACATTTGTTCTGTTTCATTTTATCGTACCTTTTTTTCAGGATGAGTTATTGAAACTTGCGGAACTTCCGAACTCACTAACAGTATTCATTGTGGCGACCTATGGCGAAGGCGAACCGACGGATAGTGCACGGCACTTCGTCGAATGGTTAGAGCATTCCAGCACGCCGCTGACTGGGTTAACATTTGCGGTGAGTTAACTGTTAATTCGCGACTCGCCTTGTGTCATTTTTCGACTGATTGTGCATTCTTTTCTGGAGTATGAAAACGTAGGTTACTAGTTTTTTCCGGTCATCCGTGAGTGATAACTGAAAAACGAGTTTATTACTAGATGACCCTTAAGCTCGTGACTGATCTACGTGAGGTTTTATGATTACAGTTAAAGGAAACAAACTGGGCTGGCATTTTTAAACTCTATGACGGTCTTCTGTTTGGTTGTTTTTTCACTTGTTTCGTTGTCTCTTTTGTCGAACTCTTCTACAAGACTGACGAACGACGATATTGGTTGTTCACCGCCCCGAATGGTATTCATCAAGAGCGTCTGCTTTCCCTCTTCAGGCTCCGATTTATAATGAACAGCTTCTGGGAAGGTGTATCTTTTTTATACTCCGGTTACCTTTTGTTGATCTACCTCGATGCGGCAAGTTGGGAGATAAGGAATGTACACAACATTAACGTACTTGATCCATTTGCCGATAAAATACGGAGCATAATTAATTAGTTGAATTATCGAGCTAGTCTGTGTAGAATTCGCCCTGTACATTCAGCCTACAGTTTCAAATCTTCCATGTTCACGCTGCTACTATCTTTACTGCAGACAATCCGCATATGATTGAGCTTTCCTACCCTCTTGGGTGACGTCATCTCTTCAAGTCAGTTTTATGGTGGCGGCACTTTCGAGGTTAGCAAGGGTACGTGTTGCCTTCATTGGACTGCCTTATTTGGCCTACCATGTCGGGGATATTTACCGACTTGCTGTGTTTGACCTACGTTGTATCCATCTTCCTGTAGAGTGATTGTGTAACCGACGCGGGCGTTCGCCCACGAGTATTTTGAAAACGTATGGTGTACGATCAGTTGTTCATACAATAAAGCATAGTGTGCAGTGGTTAGGCCACGTACTCCTGACTCTGTTAAGACGTCATCACATCCTGTATTTCTTCTAACGACTAACAGGGAAAGATGCGGTGGTCAGGCATCGGCATAGCCATGTTTAACGAAACCTTACTGCTATGTTGAGCGTAGTCGATGTTCACCCAAATTGTTGGTTAGAAGCGCCATCAGATACGGTGGCATTCTGTATTCAGTAATGCGACTGCATCCCGTCGATTGTTCAGTTCCAATCAGTTCTTCTTCCGTTGTACTTAATTAAGTTATAACTCATTCACATCTTGTTAAGAGGGATAGACACAGTCTCGGATTGCCAAGTTGCACTGGATACGACCACAAGAGCACCGTTATATTGCGTGAGGTTCACCATTAGATAAATACTACCCCCGGTTTCAGCTTTGTACTTATCTGGTAGACGATTCTTCACGTTATGAACCGAGGCTCATTCACTTGGCTACCAGTTCCATAGGCGTCATTTTTCATGGGGTAATTAGGCTAATTTGTGTTCATGGTTTACAACCCGTTAGCGAAGGTGCATACGGTCTATCTTGGATTGCCAGCTTGTACTGGCTTCGGCCACAAGGGCACTAAATGATGTTTGTGTCCAATGGTGTTTACCCTCAAGTAGACGTTGATCAATCAGCTTCATCTTTTCTCGGGCCCGTCAGGTAGACTTGAAATGAACAAACTGAAGCTCTTGTCCGTCCGTGACGTGTTTTCCAGCCATGTCCAGAGAGTGCAAACAAGAAGTGACACGATGGAACATATGTTAAGGAAGATCTACTCCCTTTCTATGTTAAGTACTTGTGATCTCATCGGCTACAAAAGGAGATAATGTTTGTCGGACGTTTCGTGGGCATTGCCGATGGGACTGCCTATCGTGTATGCAGGCCTTCCTTGTGATTACTCGCAGTATCTCGATTCGTACTCTAGCGCGCTGGCAGTATCGTGGATTACCGGGCGTTTGGTCTTGAGTTCTACAATTGCTCCTGGTCACGTTTATGCATAGCAATATTGTGTAGTTCAAGTGTGGTCCGGTATGTTACATAACAGCAAACCTCTTGCAGAAGATAAACTGACGACCTAGCTTTCACTTACTTCATGTTGAGCTAGCGACGACACACTTATTTGAAAATGAAGATTAGAAAGTAAAACAGGCACTCACACTATCTCAATTCTGCATCAATTTTGGGTTATTTTAATTAGAATTGCTCAAGCCTGTTATGCAGGGTTCTTTTAAGGCGTTATGTGGACTGACACAATCCGGTCGGCCTGTCTTACTGCTTTCTGACTACTGCGATGGATCCTTACTCGCTTCAAAATCGACTATCATTTCAGCTTTCTAGGTAAGGATACCAATGCTATGGTTCCAGCTAACATCCATTGTCGTATTGTTTGTTATAATGGTCCCCCGCTTGTACACAGTGTGTGATGTGACATTCGGGGTCATTCATAGGTTGGATATTGTCAGGCTGCCTCAGTCTGTCATCCAGTGACTGTTCAAATTTCATGTTTCGTTTTCACTCTCCACACTACAAGCCATTCGTGGACATGTGGTCTGTTACACGCATGTAAGAGTTGTACTTTGCTTGGTTATTCGAACCTACGCAAGAGTATTTGGTGCAGCCAGGGTTTGAATGATTGATTGCATTGTAGTCAGCCGACATAGTTCTTGCTGAACTGTATCGACCTGTTACTTGTTTGCACCCTAACATTTCCGCGGTACGCAGTTGAAAGTCAAATCTGGGCTTTTTAACCACAAGACGCTTTGATGCCACTAAACGTACTGTCTCATGTGCGCCGAAGTCTTATGCCGTTTAAGTGTATATATAAGTCATCGAAGTAATGTAGATTCAAACTGGCAATCGTTTGGTTGGTGCTTGGTGTCCTCACTACTGAGCCACCAACAGTTCTGCGGTTTAACTGATGATTAATTTGCATTAGTTCCTGCACCTGACTTGAAATCGTTTCATTAATCGGTTGTTTGATGCTGTTCTTGATCAAGATCTGAAGCGCATGATTTCATTCACCGTTTTATTTTTTGATAACGGTACTTAGGTGTTTGGATTGGGAAGTAGCGCCTATTCCGCATTTAACGCCTGCGCGACGCTGGTCGATCGTAGGATGCATCGACGTGGTGGCGTTCGATTCACAGATCTTGTTCTCGCTGATGAATTGGACAACATGGAAGCAACTTTCACTGATTGGCAAGCAAAACTGATACCTCGCATTATTGATCGCTTACAAAGAAGTAGGAACTTGCCTTCGAATCTTTCGGATGAACGATTGTATAAAGCAATCCCTGTGCCCCAAGATTCAATAACTGAAAACCGGTTATTTGTGGGTGAACCGTTCGCATTAGGATCTTATCGCTACCAAAAGCCGTAAGTTATTTTGCACTTGCTAGGTTACTAGATTTATTTTTGTTCTTCCGAAAGTTAATTGAGGTTCTGTAACTTAGGTTGTGGGATACCAATTGATTACCGTTTCTCCTTATGACTACAACATAGTATTTTCAATTTTGAGCCGTACTCTTGGGTACCATGACTGGGGCTGCCGCTGATGTTGACAGAAGTCTACGACGTTGCGGGATAATGAATAAGTGCAGGTTTATGAAAATGAAACTGAATAACTGGAAATTTGTGGAAAAAAGTCAACACTCTTAGAGATACAGATTCGCTGTTGACTACGACGTATTACTGTTGTGGCTGTCAAAGGCGGTTGGCCTGGAGAGTTGTTTATTACACGAAATCCACTACAAGGTATGTGGAGACATAAAATAACCAACGCGAACACTATTTTGGATGACTAACGTTTATTCGCATACGTTGGGTAGTAGTACATCGTCGTTCGCCTTGATAACACCTCCCACATAGTTTCCAATAGTCGCTTCTGGTCTCTCGTCTTTCTAATGTTGAAAACTGCCGTTTGGTCCCCGGGCGTACGGTTCTTCCTATACTACTCACAAACTAAGGTGCATGTCCAAGATTATTTTCAACCAACGGTATGGATAATCGCGAACTCTCCAACCGGGCGGACGTCACCTTCCAGTCTTGCTTATAGGGGCGGTGAAGGTTTTCACAGCCTGGCCGCCCTGTGAATTCTTGTAATTATCAGCGACCACGTTGAACAACGCGCGGTACGGCATGCGGAATAGGTGATCCAACCAGCGAAGGCTGTTCATTTTCGTTACATCGGTTGTGGGTTGCGAACTTATGCATTTCCCAAACACGCGCCAACTGACGTTCCCGTTATTTACACAATTAGCAAGTTTGATACAGACCAACTGGCGGAGACAACGGTGGTCGGATACCGAGGGCCTTGGTGCATTTTCCGCACAAATGAACGAGGTCTTTGGGTCAGAAAATGAAGCTGAGTGGACACATTGTAACCTTTAACCGCCACTCGGATTTCTTTGCGACGCCGGAATACTTACGCTATCCGCGTAGATATCACGGCACCTGATGAGATGATATCATCCAGATAGATGAGGCCATGGATAGTCTGGAGTGGCCTACGTGCAACGGCAAGCAGAGGGTTAATGCCAATTCAACAAGACTACACGTTGAAGGTACGGTGTGTATACCGTACTGACCAACCTTACTATTCAGTCGGTTCTGTATGGTTCACGTGTTTTCTGCAGAAAAATGAATTAAAACCCCTTAGTTCTTATATTCAATATCAATCGGTCTGCTACTTAGCAGAGACTCCACCCTGATGATTCCTGAACCTTCCTGCAGAATATCACCCATGATGTAGTTAGGCGAGAACGGGAGGCTAGACATATCTGCCAAACTTCACTCAAAGTGGAGAAGGCTTGCCATAACTGTGCACTCTGCGCTTAAAGTAGACATACGACTTCAGTAAATTGACATGCCTCCCTTAGACTCCTCTGTCATGAAGATAACCCCAGAAAGCATATCGGGTAGGTGAGTTGATAACAGTCTTTAAGTCCAAAAATACCACGATCGGTAACCAAAGGAAGTCGTGTCAATATTCCATTATCTGTTGGGAGGTAAAGGTATGTTTGGTACACCCGCGATCATGCGGAAAACGTGTCTACTGTTCTTTGATCTAATTCTCTGTACCTCAGGCGCTTCCGCATTATGAAGCCCGTAAACAACTTGAATTCAACAAGAACAAACCCTTATACCTCTGTGGTGGTCACATGGTATTCTAATGTCTTTTTGATAATGGTAATGACTTAGTATACCTTAGGCGGTGAATTATGTTCAGTTTAGACGACAATCTCTCACCACCATCTTCGAAAAGAACCGGAGAAAGAATGTACGCACCTGGAGCCTTATTACGTTCCAATACTTTGGACTCCAATGCCACTTCGGTTCTTAATAAACGATTGTTGGAAATAACCAACCACGGTTTATTGAGCTAGATGCGGTCACTCTCATTATTCCCCCAAAGTACTCAGCTCACGTGCTACGTCATTGCGACCATCTGTAATTTTTCGAGTCCTCTTCGCGTGTAGTTTCGCTAATATCTTGCCGACGGCCAGTGTAACCACGGCTATTCCCTGCGAAAAGTACCTTTTCCATCTCTTTGGCTCTTTCTGCCGGGTATTCTTCACACTCTATACGCAGACTTTTCTTAGGCTTGCGTTCCAGTTCACGGCGGTTTTTGTCGGATGCGGAGTCAGGAGGTCAGTTGACATTTGATCACAACATGTACTGAGTGAGAAGATATTCACCTCTCTTGTGTCTGCAGTGCTCTTTTCAAACAGACCACTTCAGAATTCTCCCCATTGTTCGTTTGGGTCACTGCAGTGTGGAAAACTGGGCAGTGTGGCTTTCAGTCTTGTTTTATGGGAGTTTCGTATACTGGCATCGCTCACTTTCCAACTGAATGTTTCATCCGGATGAGACTCATTTGTGAAAAATCTGGGCCGCGGCTGGATTCGATCCAACGTCAGAAATAGCATGCTCAAGCACGACAAGCGATCTACTATCTGAGCTATGATACCAAGTCAGGGGCTCAGAAATGTCACATTTGGACTGAGCTACCCGCCCAACCCATTATGTTATACGGAACCCACTAAAGGATCCGACGGATTGATTGACCTAGCAGGATTTCTGAGACAGTTCACGCTGGAATCTACCAACCCCAATGTTGAGCATTGAACTTGTGTCACGTATAAGTAGTTTAGCAGACTTCATTATTCAAACGAGACCTAATTGCTAGAAGTCTGGACTTCGACTAGGTTCAAATCAGCGTTTTATGTTTTCGAGCAGACGTTCTTTAGGCAAATAATAAAATGCATCATAGAAGGCGTTCCTAGAAGCATCTGGTTTATCGCCTCTGTGGTCACGCAGATATGGCAAATAGCGTCTTTCTGGTGTCCTTTTACAGGCCTGGCTGAGATACTAAGCGACCATTCATTGGGATCCATTCGAACAAGCCTTGCAAGCTCAGCACCTCTGAGTTGACTGCGAGATTTAGCTTAATCGTCCCCTGAGACCTTGAGAAAAGTATTCGTCTGTAACGGTATCCTGGAGCAGAGGTAGATAAATGACAACTGTAGAGTCATAAGGCCACGTTTCAGCAGCATCACACACCCATTTCCGGACTCGAGGGAATACTCGCCAGAATAACTTGCTGGCTTGTTTGTCAGGGTGTGCAGATGTGAAAAATCCCAATGTTTTTTTTAATTCTCGGTCTCATGTAGGGCAAACCAGAACTAAAGAACGATGAAGGTAAAAATGGTTGGGTTGGTTTAGTAGAGCAACAGTAAGCCCTGACACTTCCCGATCGTTTGTGCTACGGAAGGGGGTTGCCACTCAAGGGCTAGTCCAGCCCGGGGGGGGGGCAATAACTGTCTGTTTGCGATCACTGCTACGTCCAGTAGATGTATTCAAAGTTACTTTGAACTTCCGAGCCCTCGCAGTGTATCTGACACCGACGGTCACGGTTAATCGTTGGACGATGGAAGTTCTCTTTGTTTGAGAGTACTTTTCCTAATACCTTTTCTTAGTATACGAAAGACAGCAGTGCTACAACTGTTAACGAGGTAGTTCTGCTGTACATTCATAGGACCATGTTCTCCTACTCAGCCATTCCTGCGCAGTCATCAGTGCGATACGCAACCTTGTGAATATAATCGCTTTCTATCTAGCTTCTGAAAGTTGTACTGTCTGACTTGGTTGTATCTTAAGGGTCCGAATCCCTAGCCGGCAAATCCGTCTGGACCGACGCAGGTAAGATCACCGCATCAAGGTGGCAAAAGGAGATCAGGGGTTTGGATACACACTGGTTGTGTTTGAGTGGATGGCAGAGGGTTGCTGTGTTACCTTGTAAGATATTCTGCGCGACGTCAATGGTCGGGTTTTCAAACGATCACTATCAAAAGTGAGAGAGAATAACTTGATTAGCTAATGTATTCCCAGTCGGCTACGTCCCGTGGATTGACCGACTTCCGATCTATTTAATGTATTTATTAACGTATGTTCAATATTCTTGTAGTGCAGGAATATGTCAGAGATCTACTTAATTAAACGTTCGACGTTCGAATGTCTTTGCACAACCATAGATAGTGATCAGAATCTGAAGCAGGTGGATCGTGGATATCACGCGGAATCGAATGAGCCGTCATCAAGGGGAATCGACTCAATTGGATCGAACTAACACGCATTGAATGCTAACAAACAACAGTAAAACGGGCATATTCGAACAAAAATGCACACGGTATTTAAGTTGAAATATTGCTATGCTGCGGACTAGACTTCTTGTTTTAAAGTGTTGGGTGCAACCAGCGACATATACGTATGTTTCGGGAAGTACATATTTTAGTAGGGCAGTCAAAAATGTTAGTGCACACGACTTATGACCTAGCGAATTTATCTGCGTCTTATCAAATTCGTACTACAGAACAGGAGATCATAAAGCGGAAAACAGGGGTCAACTGTGGAACCATACATACAAGAGAAACATACAACGGAGCTATTCGTTGATCAATCAATGGCATAGTTACCATGACAGTGCTGAGCCAACAAATAAGTCTTTCAGCACACATGGAGGTGTGCACACCAGTCGCAGAGCAATTGTTTTGGTATATTGCAACGACTGGGGCTTATCAGTTGCGCGAACAACTGTGGATGCCTGTATGGGATCCACCTAGTAATGGATTTCCAGATGACAAGCGGTCGCTGATGCCGGTCGTCTGTGTGGTGGTCGCTGTATGCATACATGAGTGTTAGCTTGCATCTGCATCACATGCTTCCTCACTCATGTCAGGATGTTTTCCGAGATCCGAAACTTCAGCTGCCGCTACATCGTGCCAATGTAGTCGATCTGGCAAATACATGAAGATCGGCAAATGATGTGATCTGGCAAATGGAAGCATCTGGCGTTTTAGAGTTGGAACGGGAGTCCGTTTTGTGGTGTGGGTTAACACGACATCTGCGGCATTATACATCTGTTGTACAGCGGCCTTTAGTCACTTTGACACCGTGTGTTTCCCTTGTATGTATATTTTCACATCTGACCTCTGTTTCCCGTTTTATAATCTGTTCTGTAATACGCACTTGATAATACGCAAAGAAATTTGTCAGGCCATAAATCGTGCGCATTACCGTTTTTGACTGCTCTGCTGAAATTTGTTTCGCAAAAATGCTGCAATACTTATTATGTTTTAGTAAGTGGTTTTTCACTGTGCTGTCATGCTCCTCGGGTACAATCAAAGACATTCGAGGTGGCAGTGACTCAAACCAATCACTCTGCGATTATTGGCTGAGGGCGTCGGTATTACTGATGCTATATGGAACTGTGAGGCAGTTGTTTTGTTTTATTCACCTCTGCTCTATCGTTCTGACATCGACAGTTTGTCATCATTCCCATAGCAACTCACTGCCGCGTCCTAGTTTGTTGTTTATGTTCCTGGACGCATAGTAATAGAAATATGCGGACTGAACTGTAAGGTCAAATCGGCCACCATCGACAAAAATTTGGTAGAAAAGTTGTGCCTTTGTGAGTATCGTTTTGCATTGTAGAATGGTCTACATATCCGGAGCAGTTTTAACCAACACACAAGAGAGAGAATGATCCTAATCACCATTTAACTTCACACTTTGAGTTAGTTCTGCCGAACCGATTTATGATACAGATATGTTATCACAAAGCCATAGACGCACTGGCCATATGTGTACACTAGATAGTGTTTAGGATTGGTCGGTTTAAGCGATTTTTTATGTTGGATTTAGCTAATTCGCTACAGGCGGCTTCAATTGTTTTAATCTCACTCTCAATTTGGTAACAAGATTTATTATGATAGATTATCGTATATAGTCCTTTATTGCGTCACTCCTGAAGGTGTTTGCCGAGAGGTAAACTGTCTAAGGAATATAACTTGTGTCTTTTTAATCATTTGGTTTATCACTCAGCGCAGCGCTGATTTCACGAGCTACACTGTCGGAACGAGCTTTTAATGGGCGAGGTTGGCAGTGTCACATACCGTCTTGAATGTTGATCTTCTTTCTTTGGCTTTGTTTGTGTATGCCTGCTTGGTTACCATTTGTTTATAACACTTATGCTTAAGTCTAGTGACTTATTGTCGTTTTGTTCCAGATAACTAATGCTGGTAACACTGTTCATCATCATTAGTGTCTGGTGTTTTTCTTTTGGTTGCAAAATGTTATTGTTTTTTTAATACAGACCTTTCAGTTCAAAAAATCCATTTCTCGCTCCCATTTTGGTCAATCGAAAGTTGCTCCTCTCCGAAGGTCGATCTTGCCGACACATCGAACTGGACATAACGGGTGGAAAAATGCGGTAAGCAGCTGGATGTTTTGCCAAGTGTTTTCCATTTTCTTTTCGTTTGAACGACTTTTGCCTGCCAACTTAGAACTATCTAAGGAAACCGAGTTGTTGACTTTGACCTCTGCACGTTCAGTTTTTGCTATATTGCAAAACTGTTTTAAGGAAACTGTCACTGACAACCATTTACTATGGCAGAGTATATTTATGTCGTGTTCTGAAAAAAAGTTGGTACTGGGAACTGTTTCTTACTGTGTACAAATACGGGAAACGTTCAAACCCATTCATATTTTGTGCTGTTCTCGTAGGTTTTTTTTATACCAATATTTGTCCTGATATCCGAGTAGTTGGCTATACTAACCCAACGCCACTGGGCACGCTTCAATTTTTCGATTGAGGAACAGCCTTCCACGCGAGGATTGACTTCGAAATAAACCGGATTCCCCCAACAAGTGATTGGTCGCGGACAAAGCTGGGCTAGTGCTACCAAGCCATGACTGATTCAGGGTTGACAGCCGAGCATCCCATAGGGCTCTTAAAAGTCTTCGATTAACATTCTGGCAGTACTGCAAAATTGTACATGTTACCCCGCCACAAAAGGGCTTCAGTCGCCTCAAACGGGACCACATGTGCCTCCGGACAGTGTTCCGTTCATCTTACATGCTTTCCCTATGACATATGAACATATGCGATCTTTGCCAACCATGGAAAAATTACGCAGTATGTGTACGGATCACCAGTTCCACCGGGTACGAAGGTGTATCCGGTACCTTGAGTGACTGAATCCTATTCAAAGGGCTTATGAATCAGTTCGATCACTGATCCTCAGCAACAGGATGTAGATATCACAACAATCATGCTGGTATCGAACTCTTTCGCCGAACAGATCTGTTTTATTAGATTCGCCTTCCTTAGTGAATCTTCGAACCACTATGCCATTTCTGTTGCAACCCCATGCGAAGTGTATTTGATATCCTGAATGGATAGACTCCATCCGATTGGCTTATGAACCGAACTTCTACTGCTCACTGGTCCCCAGTGGGTTGAGAACTTCGTGTTTGCCCCCGCGGCCTTGTGTGTTAAGTTCTTGAACTAATTGCTCATCATCATAGTAGTGCGTCGGTGGTTCTCGCTGTTGCGTAATTGCCGTACAACCATAGAGATAAAGAAAAGCCGTAGCCAAGAAGAAAAGAAGGGGAAGGAAGGTTATCTAACTACTAAAAGTACTTACGTTTTGGAGAGAAACCACTTTATTGTCAAACGCAAAATAAGGTACCTACGCAAAGACGCAGGCGTTGTATTGCTACCAGCGAGCGCTTGTACCTTATCTAGGACCTCACCCATCGGACAACATTGAAGCACAGTGTGTATATATACAGTATGAAACGCATATAGTATTATCGTTCGGTCGGCTGCTGGCAGCTGGTTTCTTCATGCCATCATTCAAACTTCTTCAATATTCAACCTAACAATGTCCTTGACTCAATTAACAAAACTACTCCCTTAGAAGTCCGGATTTACTTGAAAGATGATTGTGAATCCTGGTGCACGACGCGTTAGTTGGGAGGGGGGACATGTCGTTGTCACCTGGCCTTATCGAAAAGCCTTTCATCTCACCTGAGCAGCAGGTAGCGTAAAGTCAGTTATGAGCAATGCAATATATGGAGCTGATAGTTAGCCCGTCCACAACCTGCATTGACGCATAAAATTCTGGGCTGATCTTTTCCAGCAGTAATTCAGCTGACAACCTGCGCCGCTGACTCAGCTTTCGGAGGTTCTTTGTGCTCACTAGTCTGTTACTGTTTCTCCTGCCAGAAACAGGAATCTCGTTTGAGACCAGTCTACTGAAACGTCACCAGGCACCCTATCTAACCAATTCCTTCGTATACTTTTAATCGATAGCGATCCAGCCTTAACCAGGACTAGTGACTCTGGGTTCGAAACGCTGGATTAATGTTGTCGTTCCCAATGGCTGGAGTCCAGCCATAATCTGTTAAATCAGCAGAAGAATCGAATTATTTGTTATATATATATATATATATAGCATATATATATAGTATTTAAAAAGGGGCACGCTGAGTAATGAACGATTTATTGTGAAGTTTCAAATCCACACTAGGATTTGTTTAAATTTTTTAATACTGTAATTATGGAACCACGTTCGATACCGCTATATATATTTACGTAGTCTTCTATAATCTGATATATATATATATATCCTAAAATGGGCAGATTGTAGAAGACTACGTAAATATATATAGCGGTATCGAACGTGGTTCCATAATTACAGTATTAAAAAATTTAAACAAATAGTCACGACCAAGTTTGCAAACGCAAACAACAGTGCAGCGGAAACGTGTGATTAGTTGTCCAGTTAATTTGGGCGGTAAAATATGTAGCGAGCTACTGTTAAACATATATAAGTAAATATGGTATAGTGTGATAGTAGACGGACTGTAAGTAATAAAGTCGGATAGAGTTCAATTGTTGACTGTCTTTTGAGAGTTTATGGAAGTAATATAACTGTTAGCCTATCAAACGTTTGAGTAGGGACGGATAATGCGAGCTGAGTCACGTCAAGTTGAGAGCAAAGTACACTGCTGTAAATATATAAGTAGACTAAAAGGAAATGTGAAATTAGAATTCACAATCTATTTTCAAAGAGGGCCCACGCACTTCATGTGCAAATCACGGAGGGATTGGCCTGACTCCATTAAGTCATAATTGCTTGCAGCTGTTGTGCTTCGTGTACGAAGTGTGACACGTATCTGCCAGGAGAAAGCTGAATTTTGTCCTGACCACAGCCGCATTGAGCATATATTTTCGTTTCTCCAGATTCTTTAACTCCACCATTTATCTAGAAAGCTGACAGTTGCTGTCTTTCTTGGCACTAGAAGAGTCTCTATCCCAGTTGACAGAGTGGCACCCTGGAGCTGTGTGCCCGATAAGTACGTGAACCCCTTGAATGCAGTTTGCTGTCCGACCTCGGACCGTATCAAGGCTTATGGAGGTTTATCCATCACCTTCAGTATCTCAAGTGGATATGACAAGATTGTCTTGCCTACCTTTCCCCATTCATGTTGGCAATAGACGAGATCTTAGAGTGCGCCCTTATAGTCCACGACTGTGGTGGTTTGGAGATTTTCCCGAGTGCTAGGCTTCGAAATCGATGAGGTCACATGCCGTATAGCTAAGGGCCGAATGGCATTTGGCAGCTTACGCCATCTATGACATTGGCATAATTTCAGTCTTTCTGCAAAAGGCAGAACACACTATGCCATTCCGTGGACGATCTAGTTCTACGGCTGCGAAATCTGACTCATCCGCGCATAGAATGTTCACGGCGCGTCTGATTTTGGTCGTCGATTTATCCGAAGCATTATCAGTGTGTGTTGGGAACACCCTGTCAGCAATGACGAAATTGGCTAACTTGTATTCGGAATGGACAAACTATGTTGATACATGAACACAATAATCTCTTTTCACAGGCTTCGTTGGCTTAATCATATCCCATAAGTGTCGACTCGCCGCTTGCCAAGCCGAGCGTTGTTTGTTTCTGTTGCGTTAGGCTAGAAATCAATCTGGTGACCTGTGTATGATTTAGGTTCCAGGTATGAAGGTACTAGCACTGAGGCTTGCTCCAGCACGGCGTTCTCGGTTTCGTGGCTGAGATCAAGAGAAAAGCAGGCATCTTTGATTGAGAACTGTCTGATGTGCCAAAGAATTGAAGTTAGTGGCGCTCGTATTCCAAATCTCTGCGTGCACCGGTTATCTTTCTCCCCCATGTCTTCCCCTTTTTATTCTACATGGTCCACTTTGTTCTCATGCATTGTGGCATGCTTTCTACTTCGTGTGCTCTTTTCTTGCTGAATATAATTTGTAGTCCTCATCCTCATCTATGACAAGCACTTATTATCTAGTGCTGTTAACTGCCTACTGTGTGACCAATTTAGTTATAGAAGTAAAGTAGCAGGACTTCATCTATCTGTCCATCTTATCCAAAGCAGGTCACATTCACGTGCGAACATCCTGCAAACAAACCACCTGAAAACAAGTAAACGCGAAATGACATCTGCATGACTACTTCCTTACGGCTTATTATGTCCCGCTTCATGCATGATTATCGTCTCACAAATAATTCAGTCAAACGACCACAATTTTCTTGCCTCTCTTATCTGAGACTGCTGTTTCCTGGATTCTCGTGTAAATGCTGCTCCATCACTTCATCCTTTTCGCCAATATCACTTTAGGGAACTTGTTTGTGTGTACTACTCTCCAATCCGTCACAACGGGATTGTACCTTGACGCGGTATGACGATTTGCGCGTCTCGATGACCTGTCGGGCTAAAGTGCACGGTGTGATGGCCACATCGACTGAGTCAGTTATTCTAGGTAGATCAGTAGATAGAGGTCTGACATATGACAATCTTCTGGTCATCTAGGTTGAGGGTTGGATAAAGTTTAGCACCTTTTTCCGAAAAAAGTATCAGTTTTGACACATTGCTACTCGTCCACTGCTCTACAGTACAGGCTTTTCAGTTAAAGGCTTGAATTGAGTACCCTGTTCGTTCTCCTGTTTAGGTCCGGGCGTTCTAGCAGTACCTCAATCCACATCCAACCATGAATACTCACAACAATGTTAATTCCATACTGCATCGGCCATCCCGCAGTATAAACCGGATCGCCTAATCTGCTACATACAGCAGGGTGAATAGGCAAAACATGCTACTGCTGACCCCTACCTCATTATTCCATCAAACTTAGTTACCAGACTCCTCCCGATTCCCATTTCTAGTGATTACGCTGCAATTCTCACAACAATTATAGGTAATCATAGTAACACTGTTCCACAGCAGTCCCATCTCTTACCATACAGCCTCAGACCTTTCTCGTCCCTTGCTTAGACCCAGAAATGTGAATTATTGTAGGTGTCCTCAACGTTCTCACACTAAAACAGATAGGCCAGCAGGCAGCTCTCGCACGAACGTTAGACTCGTTGCACGTCGATGACTTTTGCATTTCGGAGACTAGAATCCCGGACAATAGTCAATGTATGGAATAAGCAGCGCCCACACTGTCTACCCGATACTGGTTATAAAGTTCGAGTGATTCCACGGCTGCCGCTACCGGTCAGGCTGGAATAGGTATAGCCGTCAGCACGATGGACGCAGCCGCGTTGGTAGATTGGATTCCTATTAACAGTAGACTTTGTACTGTCCCCTTGGCATGTTCCGTTAAGGCCAGCTCTAGACGCAAGACTTTCAGAAATTTATTCATTGTGTCTGCTTACGCCCCAGCTGACTGTAGCGACGTCGGTGTCAAGTAAGCTTTTTACTCGGACCTGCTCACTCACCTTTGACCGACGGTTGCTTCTGATACACTCGTTCTGGCCGAAGGTATGAACGTCCTGATCGGCTGCATTGGTGAGGCCGAGTCTTGTTTGGGTAGCAAATTTGGGATAGCATCAAATCGCTCAGATAGTGGTGGACTATTGTTGCAGGTGTGCGCTCAGCATAAGATAATTTAGCCAGCACTAGTTTTAGACATCGTGCACGCCATTGTTACACTTGGTGTCCACCTTCTCCGAACCAGGTCTGGTCTCAGACAGACCACATAGTTGTTAGTTATAGGTGGCGTGGTTGCATTCAAGACTGTCGTTCTTATTGGAGTACATACTTTGATTCAAACCGTGCGTTCGTACGTCGTTTCGCTGTTAATTTTGCTGGTCAACGACCCCATCGACAGCGTCGACTTGCTGTTGAGAAACTGGGTACATCGTCGGTAAACCAGCTTAGAACGCTGCTTTAGTAGTTCACACTTCGAAAATCCTAATAGCTGCTGGACCCAAATCTCACGGGCAATTTATGAAGCAGGTACTGTGGTATGCTGCACGGAGGTACATGGGTTGAAAAGACATTGGATCTCGGAGAAATTCCTGGAGTTTTAGAAGCCAGACGGTACATTCCTCTTGGCAGTTGATATAACAAGTTTAGACGGGATATCCGTAGGAAGCTGGAACGTAGCTTAAAGTCTGATCGTGAAGCTTGGTTAATGGGAAAAGTTAAGGAAATGGAGACCACTTTTGCATCAAGGAACATCTTCAGACTCTTCAAGCTTACGCGTGCCACTAGTCCCAGGGGGCCATCAGTCAGTTGCGCTATCAGCGAGACAGATGGTACACTCATTTAGAATGGGTTCAGAGGATTATAGCGGTAGGCGGAACACTGAAGGTCAGTTTATCCGGCCCCCTGCTTCCACCGTGTTTCCGTTCCGAACATATAATTTGGTACCTTAGTCGGTGATTCTAGAACCATCCACTGGAACTGAGGTCTACAGTCGCTATTCGCCTCTCAAATGAAATAGGACTGCTGGTCCAGATGATCTCGTGTGGGCACTTTTCAAAGAAGGTGATGTGGTACGACCCCACCGGATAGGGAAAGACAAAAACAACGCAAATACCGCGGGAAGTATCTCTATCACGAACGAACGCAACGATATTTCAAACTGCACGAAAATCAGAGCGCAAACATCGAAATCCAACTCTCGCAACTTAGACCCTCCAACGAGTAAGAAAAAAAGACGGCCTGATATCTGTTGAATTGCCGAAATATTATATGGGTCGGGATGATGCCCTTGTTTGTCAAAAATGAAACCAAGATATTTGATGGATGTTAGAAAAAAAATGCATATTTGTCTGCACGGATTCGAAAACCACATTGTTGGATGCGGTGTAGCACATCGATGAGACGCTCCATAAGTTCATTTGAGCTGCAACCAGTATCAATGATATAATCAGGGTAGGCAGTAGTCTCAGTTAGACTCGTCAACATTGCGTCCATTATCTGCTGAAAAATAGCAGGTGCGGATTTTACACCAAATGGAAGGCGGTTGAATCGGAATAGACCACGATGTGTATTGATGGTCAGAAGCCCCCTCGAATCAGCTCCCAGTTCTACTTGAAGATAGGCGTCAGCCAAATCGATTTCTGCGTAGCAGGTGCCGCCATTAAGCCGAGTGAACAGATCTTCCGGGATCGGCAGTGGATACTGATGCAACCTCGTCGACTCACTGCAGTTGGGAGGCGAACATTAGGGAAGAACAGGCAGGGTTTCACTCTGGGCGGGGATGTACAGACCACCTTTTTATTCCTCGTCAAATTCTAGAGCAGCCTCATGCGCACCACCGGCCAACAATCGCCATATTCCTCGATTATGGGGATGCGTTCGATTCGATAGATCGATCTACATTTTTAGAGTCGCTTAAACACAGGGTTGTACCGACCAAGTATGTGAACATCCTGTCAGCGTTTTATTCCCATATTTTGGTTTAGGTTAGGGTTTACGGTGAACTCTCTGACAGTTTCAGCATCAGTAGCAACGTGAGTCAAGGCTGTTCACTTTCACCATTTTTGTTTAATGTTGTCATGGACGAAACAATGGAGGACTGTCTCCGGTACTCACAGGATGCCGTCGTGGACTTCGTGCCTGATGGAAAGCTGACTGATCTTGATGATGCTGACGACAATGTGTTGCTGTTTGACAGTTTCCAAGCAGGACAAACAATGCTAGACGCTATTTCGCGTACTGCTAAGTACTTGGGAGTGGGCTATGCAGCCTCAAAATGCAAAGTGCTTCTGCAAGATTGCTGTGTTTACGTAGGTTTAATGTTAGATAATGAAGTCATGGATGTTTTTGATCGGCTTGTGTACCAAGAAAGTTGCATCAGCGGTGACGAAAGTCTAAGGCATGAAACAAAAGCGCGTACATCTAAGGTTAGGGCGATGTTCGCTAATCTGGGAACATCTCTGATGCCTAGAGGTCGCGTATATTAGGCGATAATGAGGGATATGTTACCATACAGTTACGATACCTGATCGTTGAGGGTAGACGTGAACCGTCTGTAAGTATTTGACCACGGATATCTGCGTTCGATTGCTCGCATCGGGCGTCACCAGCGAGTAAGTAACGAAGAGATTAGAAAGCGGGTATTTGACACTGATTGTCAGGTGAGTTCTTTTGTTCACTCCGTACATTTGCACAGACTTAGATGGTTATATCATGTTCTATGGACGCCAGCTAGTCGTATCTCATCGAGCACTCTTTGCCGACGCTGCGACCAGCTAGCATAAGTTGCGAGGTGGAAAGATGATGACTTGGCGTATATCAATGAAATCGTTCACGAATGGGTTGGTCACTGTAGGTCGGATTCGTCTCCCAAGCTGGGGCCCTCACGACTCCCAGAGTGGTTGGCTGCGGACGTTAGGTGAAATGGCGGCTAACCGAGCTCAGTATAGTGTTGTCTATGAAGTGGGTGTATTTAATGACGTGGGGCAGAGAATACCGTAAGGAAAGCTGTCTTGCTGATGACGTCATACTTTCACTTACAACTCGGTTGTTTGTTTGCAAGGTGTGGGCGCCTTGATGTTGAGTGTTTGAGTATAGACGTAGGTGTTTTAGTAGTTGATTTCCCACCCTTCCTCTTCTCCATTTTTGTACTGGGTTTGCCTAGTTGTTCATGATTGTATGATAGTTAATCGTTAATATGAACCATTGATATATTGCTGTCTACGAAGATGATGACTTCTGTTCATTATCTCATGGTAAGGACCACGTATTTTGGACAGTGCCTCCTTATGTGCATTCATGAAAGCGTCGGCACTTTTCCCCAGGAATTTTTGTCAGTTTGTTGCATTCAAAAATCTACTGGCTCCAAGGATATCCTTTTACGACAAGTGGTATATATTGTACACAGCCTTACCACCGTGAACGGAAGTTCTGCGCACAGTGACTTTCTTAATCCCTACCCAATTAATCACTGCTGGTTTAGGAATTTATTCCGGCCTTGGTTTTCTATTCACATAACAAGTGACGTCTTATCTCTATCATGTACTAGTCAGGGGAGTAGTTCTCGTCATACGCACTGAAAAACTGTCCTGCCCACCAATGAATCGTCCATCGCATGCCTTCTGTGTGCCGTGTTCAGCGTTCTCATGCTTCAAATTCTTTTTTTTTTGGACGTTTTGGACGAAATCCAGCATTCTGACTGGCAACCACATTTTGGCATTCATTGCCTGATGGACTGTAGCAAGCGTTGTTGGTGTCACGGATTCTTTCGTCAAAACTGTTTGCAATATTGCATCTTTATTCGAAGTTCAAGCTGTTTCCTGATTATTTGGTTGTTTATTCGGTTCGCTAGTGATGCTCACGCCCCATGCCAGCAGTGACGGCATTGATTGCAAATCACATGGTCCATGTTAACCACCATTGCACTTGACTAGGTTCCAACTTACTAAAAGCATCCAACCCCCACGACCCGGTCCATCGTGCAGTAGCAACACGTCTCATCTTGTATAGTCAGGAATGCTAAATTCCTAATGTCGCTGAATTAGATAGTGAAAATTAACTGGACGAATTTTTTACCTTTTTGATTCCAACTGTTCCCTGTAGGTACCAACCAGGCGATCACGTGGCGGTGTTGCCGAATAACCCCACGACTTTGGTTCAAAGGTTTGCTGATTTGTTCAAAATCGATCTAGATGACACAGTAAACCTTCAGGCCGTCAGCGGTGGGTTTTAAATTTCAAGTATAACGCCCACTCTACTGGGTCTAATCTGACGTAAAACCTCTTCACTTCTCTTGGAAAATATTGGGTATTTATGGTTTGTTTTCCTTCGTGCTCGTTTGATGTTTCCAGGGCAAAGTGGTGACACGTTCATGGAATTAGTGTTTTAAGTTTTGTTTCTTCTAATTTATTTCAGCCCAAGTTTGCTAACAGGCTAGTAATAATCAGTGGCCGCGACAGGAGAATTATTTTTTTCGTGTTGTGAATGTCACGTTCGAACTTTTCATAATCAGTCTTAGTATGCAGTGTGGTTGCTCACGGTGGCCTGTGTTTGAATTGTTTTTCCCTGATGCTCGCTCCCATACCGACACTCCACGACCAGTATCACCCTTGTTTGGACACATCAGGTAAATATATTACGAATGGAGAATCTAATTGACAGCTCTTCATGTTATGAGCCAAATCTCTACTCCGGTCGGCTTGTGACAGCGGAATTTGTGTTCGAGTTGTAACTCCTCTCACACCCTGTTAGTACAGAATTTTGTCTGTATGCCATTCGCACGCCGGTTGTCCAAGAACTCATAATCCCTGCAAACCATCGTTCAAGATATTGTAATCGTAATACGAGTCTGCTGTGGTCAGTGAAGCAATGTGTCAGACATCGGCCGGTTTTGTGTGAACACAAGGGTCTGATGCAGTCAATCTCTTTTTTCTGGAAGTGATTGCACTTAGAGTGCGAAAAATCAAAACTATGTGATTAGCTCGTTCAGTTGTTGTTATGTGCAGTTTGTATAAACCTTGTTGGTTTTACATTATGGAATGATGAGAGTAAGTTGGAATCGCAGTATCCTGCGATATATGTCTTCTCTCTGTTTTGACAAAGCAGGTGGAATCACTTTTTGGCGTGTTACCGCTTCACGTCATATTGTCGGCGAGTTGTAGAGAAACCTGGTTAGCAATAGCAGTAGGACCATGCTTATACAACACTACCACTTTTTCCTGTCTGTTTATTCCCTATCTTGTTTTGGAATTCAGTAATGTTGTGAATTATAGTTATAAACTAAAATACACTGCTTTCTCAGTTATTTATTTTGTACGAACTCCACTAACTGAAATCCGGATTGTCAGACAGATTGAAAGAATGTTATGAGATTAACTGCGTTGAAAGAGCCAAACAGGTAAAAAGACCTCGTTCCTTGAGTCATAGCTGTACCGGTTGTAGTCTAGAAACCGATAAACCTTTGTACGATCACTTGACAAGCTAGTCGGTAAACAGTTCAGATATTCTGAACCAAGTTGAATTTTAGTTGCTTCTTGTGATTTACGTGTGACTTAATCGTTTCTTGTACCTAAATGACATCGTTTCGTAGACTGATATCGAACGGTTCATATTATGTATTTGTCAAACCTCATTTGTGGTGTCCCGAAGGTAACTCCTTACTCCCGTTTGCGACTCGGTTGTTTATTTTGAAAGTTTAGGCACCTTAATGTTGATTATTTGAGTCTGGGCATAGGAGTCCCAGGTTGTGAGTCCCATCTCTCCATCTCTTTAAGCCAAAACCTGTTCATCGCGTGGGTATGCGACAGTTAAGCATCAACATAAGCCACTAATGCAGTGTTGATGATGGTGTTGATGACTCAGAAACTTCCAATTGTCGAATAAGGGTAAGGTTCATCATGACCTTACCGCACGGGCTAAATACTTCGACACTCTGCACAGAACACGAACTCTGTGTCTTCCACCAGTTTTATCTCTCCTAGTCGTCTCTTATCCACTGAGGTGATCGTGTGAGTGACGTCACAATATGTGGGCTTGTGTTTTTATGGCAGTTCCAATTTCACCGCCAGTAACTTTTGTAATAAACCTGCTGATCGAACCATGTTCTATCTGTATCAGTGAATTTTCGATTACATTGTGCTCGAACGCAAGGAATCACAGAGAAGTGGCAACAACGTGATGGCATATACACTCTGACATGTCAACGTCCTGGTCAGCGGCATGATGTATCCCTTCCTACAAATGTTAGGTGCACAGTGTAAGTGTCTTTGTTCCGTTTGGAATTTCTGTGTGGTGCTCCGTTCGTTGCTGTCGACAGCAATTCGTCCCTTGTGCTTGATTCAGGACTGAACTGTTTGCTTCTTAGATCCTAAGAATCCCAACTGACTCGTGTTTACATACCGTCTACCTTTGTATGCATCCCCAGCTGGAATTCTAAAGTATCAAAGTGTAGCAAACTTCACATGTAACCCTTGGCCTTCGACGGAAGATGCGTCTTTAAATGTAATCGACAATTTGCTGAAAATCCAATGTCAATCAGGCGTAACTTTCCTTCGAACTTTTATTCGCGTCTCCCTACGACACCGTTTCTGATGAAACACGCCTTTACTCGGCCAAACGTTTTATTCCGACTTGAATGCTATACCCGGATCACCGCTGTGCGGCTTCACCTAGACTACTAGTGCGGAGTCAGAAGGAACACGACTGCGGAGAAACACATTGTAATGCCTACTTCAAGATCGACAAGTGAATGAAATGCATGTAAATATATAGCATGAAGTAGTTGCCAAATTTGGCTATTTACAAGTTGAACCAATATCCGCTTGTTTAGGCCACTTCGCGATTAAGTGGTCAAGTAGGGTCAATTCCATAGCTATTGCACTCTGATTGGTTCATCGGGCTAGCACAACAACCACACGCACCTTCACGTCTCCTCCTGGTTGGTTCAACTTGCATGCCAGTGTTTTGTTGATAAAATCTTTCGTCAACCGTCACCGATGACCTGATTGGATTGTTTTAATGCATTCGTCTCCTAGTACTTTCACAATCACATCACTGTCAGTGATATGGCTACAGCCCTCTTGTTGTTAACTCGTTTTCCCTCTTAGAGTTCACTTCACGTAGTAGTCCATTTCCTTGTCCGTGCTCCTATCGAACGGCGCTTACACATTACGTCGATTTGGCAGGACCGCCAAGATTGAACGTATTGTTGAAGCTCTCTTACTACGTAAGCAATGAAAGGGAAGCAAGATTACTTCGGACGCTCGGTGGTATTACTCCGGAAAGCAAAGTGAGTAAAGCAAACTGATGTTCCCCTCGATTGTTCCTCTTTTTTCCGAGTGATTCACTCAAGCTCGCGTATTTCGTATTGCATTGTGCATATTTTAGTTTTCCTATTTCTTTCGATTAGCTGAATCTTTTTTTACAGTTATTCTCTTCAGTTAAATTGATTAACTCAATTCTAATACGTTAAAACTGGGATGCTTTTTCTCTCATACAGTAATGGGGTTACTGATAGGTAGTTGGAGGTTCAGTTTACGTAAATTGAACGCCGTCCACTTTTGACCACAGTTTTCACATTCAACCAGACATTTAGTCTAGGCGCCTTCGTATAAAGCCACTGGACTCGAGTTGTGCCCCTTTTAGATCTCGTCGGCAATGCACAATTGGAATTGAATTCTCAATTCTCGTTCTCGTGAGGAACCCATGCTGACCGCTACTCCATTACCCTTACATTAATGATTGAATTATCTTATGCAAACACTCAGGTACGTGTGAGGAGTGCTCCTTCCCGGTCACCCAGCGAGGAGATGCATTAACTGTTTTGTCAAATTCAACTGATTACCTCATTGCTAAGATTTCTCAGTCAAGTTGAAATTATGGAATTCACGGAACTTACCGAGCATACTGTATTATTTGCTGAGAAGCGGTCCGGGATTCGATAGATGTAGGTTGAACACCACGTTTAAAAAGGAGGTTGCGTTAGAATCATTGGGTTCTTAGTTGCACACACGTGCCGTTTAACGCTATTTGTCTTAGGACATTGGACTTCCTTCGTTCTGTTCGCTTGGACGGTACGTGGACGTGCGTTGTGGAATGTTTGCATTTTGCCTTTGTCTGGTCAGCTGCTTATTAGAAATCTCATCTGAACGTGTACACCGAACCGAGTGGCAACAACAGTTGGACAGAAAAGATTCAAAGGGTAAGTCGTATGATCTTGATGTAAACGGCATTAGTTGTCGTTGCTATTTGAGTAGCAGGATTTTACTGATCCCCAAGATTTTGGTGTTGCTGTCACCTAACCATGCAGTGAATGAGGTGTCCAACTCAGTGTTAAGACGCTACTAAGATGTGTTTTGCAACTGATCAGTCTAGGTTTCTCGTTTAGCTATCTAGATGTTCGGTTGATCGCGTCCCTCGCTGAATCAACCAGATGGATAGGCGTTTGACCATCCAAAGATGCAAGCATGGACTCTGTCTGTCAGTTTAGGTGTCACTGTGGTTGCGAGTGAACTGTGGGATACTGTATGATGCAGAATAGTTGGGTGTTTATGAAATTTACTCTCCGGATTTAAGGCAACAAACATACTGACAAAAAGGCACGTGGGAGTCACGGTAGATTGACTTACTGTAGCGAAAAGGCATCCAATAAAGCACAATCTTTACTGACTAGCTGGCTAGTTACCATGCTACGCGCGAGCTCGGGGTCGCGAATCAGAATTCCAGTCCACAACACCGCCGGTCTCCGATCCCATGTCGTGTGCACTTCTGCCTGGTTCATGTGTGTGATCGGCGCCTTCTATCGGGGGGGGTTCTGTCTGTCATTCTTCGTCCGTTGGTCCGATTTCATTGAGCGATAACTCGGCCGGCCGCGCATGTTGTCCGCAATTTATCTATTGTGTGCTTTGACCATATTCCACGACCTTGTCGAGGTACTGCTTAGAGTATTCGAAAAATCGCGCCTCCGATCTGGTCATCCGTCCTATTTTGCCTGCCATATCTCGCCTGTTGGTCCGATCCAGTCGAGCGATGACTCATCCGATCGCCCACGCCGTCCCCGATCCGCTCGCTGTGGGCTTTTCGACGTACCTCCCCGCGTCGAGGTCTTCCGCCGAGTGTTGGGATATACACACCTCTGGTGTGATAATCCACCACATTATGAGGTATATAGTTAGTCCAAACGGAGTGGCAACCTGAGAATTATCCTCCTGAGCACTATGTAAGTTGTACATCTTTCCACTTTCCACCTTCTGTACACTTCTATAAACACTTGAGGATATTTTTCCAGTGATATTTTAGCCGGGAACCCTATTTCTTGCCCAAAACTGATTTCTCTATAGTTACTTGCAGCTCTTCTAAAAATTGTTTAGATGAGACTTTGTTTACCAATTATGGGTGGGGGCCTAACATATTGGGAACGTAGACTGGTTCAAGTGATTTTGCGGGAACCAGATAGCCAAAATTTACATTTGAACAACTGGTGAATAAAATGTCATCTTCGCAGCCCGCTCAACCTGTGATGTAAGTATTTCGCAAGGTCACAGAACTGACGAAAGTGGTTTGCGTCAATGAAAATCTAGATTACCTCAACACATCGTTTGTGAAGTACAGTTACGACAGCGTTGTCAAAAATGTTTTGATCATTCCGTGGAAAATGTCTGCTAATTTAACCAAATCATCGACTTGCCCGAATGTAACATTTTCAAATTCTAGTCGAGCACTTTCTGTCTTATTGTGTCTAATGCATTAAAAAATGCACCTGAGACTCAACGGAAGCCTAATGGAATTGTTGCTTTTTGTCTACATTCTGACAAATAATCGTGGACTGTAGTGTTCTTGTTCTGATCTTCTTTTGATCTCCACGAGTGCGGCGTATCGTGATTTTTTCTAGAGGCGAGTAACTCAGTTCACATATCCTTCCCGATGTCGGGTGAAATTTGTTATTAAGTGGTGTTTAATCTACATCTATCGAGTCCCGGACCACTTCTCGACAACCATTACACCGCGTTCGGTAAGTTCTCTGAATTCCATAATTTCAGCTTGATTGAGAAGTCCCAACAATGGAGTAATCAGTTGATCTGGTAAGATAGTTAATGCATCTCTTCGCTTGGCGACCGGATGACATGAATATTCTTCTCTGGCTAACATGCCTAAGTGTGTTGTGATCTTCATTTCTTTCGGTCTTACGTCGGTGCTGTCTACAATCAATCCACTGTTTGCATTGTTCTGCAAAAAAGCGCACTGTTACCCGATCGCATATGTATTCGCAAACTGTCAGTGAAACTGAACAGTATTGTTTCATTAGTTGGTTTATCTTTTAATGATCCTGCTATTTGGTTTGGATGTAATACTGAGTTAATGATCGTAGGCTTCCGTTTAATTTGTTTTCTTTCTCAGCGTAAATATAAGGAATGGATTCTGGAAGAGCGCAGAAACATTGTTGACGTGGTTCAAACAATGTCTTCGGTCAATGTTCCTGTGGACGTCTTGTTAGAATTGCTGCCTCGATTGAAGCCAAGGTTCTACAGCATCTCATCTTCGTTGTTGCGGCACACTAACTGTTTGCATTTGACAGTCGTTGCTGTGGAAGAGGAAACACCTTCAGGTATGTTGGTGATGCGTTTTTTCTTCCAGTACGTTTAGACGGGATTTGCAGATTGTGATGTAGTGGATATCTAACTGACGACAGCGAGAAAAACCACCTATTGGTTAACTCAACTGCTCATTTATGAAATTAATCTGAATTCTACCTCGCAACCTGCAACACAGTTTTCCACCTCTAACTCAAGACGCTTCTGTTGCGTAGAGTTACTTCAGATTGTAACAACTTACTTAAAGACATGTATCTGAGTCATAATTGTATGTACCAGATCTGTTTGACATTGAAAGGAGCAAACGGTTATAGCTCAAACACTTTTGGAACGATCGATCAATGTAACAGAGCCTCTTGGTTACGATCTGGTTGGTTACAGTGCAGTTGTTTGTTTAGGTGATTCCTAGCGAACGGATTTATTCTTTCTTTAAGTGTAACTTAGTCCAAGTATATCTATCGCATACAAAAACGTTCTGTTGCGTTATTTACTAGGACGGCTATTCAAAGGACTAACTACCTCTTGGTTCAGCTCCTTGCTATCGAAAAATGCAGATACCGAGTCTCAAAACCGCTCGTCCTTTATTCCCATCTATTTGCAAACGAGTTCCTTTCACTTGCCCCGAAGCCGAAATATCCCGATTATTATGGTTGCAGCGGGTACGGGATTGGCCCCTTTCCGTGCTTTTATTCAGGAACGCGGTGAACTAAACCGGATAAAAGGTAATGTCTTATAGCTTGAAAGATCTTGCAAGTCTAAATTGATGTTTTTCGGATTAGGTGTTCTGTTTTATCGATCAAGCATTAACTATTCACCGGCTAGTTGACATCATTTGGTTCAAATCAGCAATTGATTGCACTGTTGGCTAGTAACACTTTTACTGTCAGATGCTTGGGTGTAAATTGCGATTTTGGACAATTCTGTTGGTCAGTTGATCTTGTTTGCGTTCGCTTTAGACGGTTAGCTTTCTCATGTGTAACAGGGCATGGTTAACTAACTAACTGTGAGTTAGTAGTGAATCAGTTACATCACGTTCACATCAAAATTTGTCCCTGCGACTGTTAATTTTTTTGATCTCCTAACCTTACCGTTCTTTTAGTTCGAGCAATGATCGTGGAGAAATTTGACGAAGTCAAGTCAATCCTGAACCTCTGTAGCCGAGTTTGTTCACTATACCGTGTTTTCTGAAGACACAAGCACTTGTCATCACATGGTATGCCGGCTACCGTTGAATTTCGTCGACTCCAAAGGTGATCTCGTTACCATTGCCCAAGTTCATTGCGCCACTTACGCAGGTATCCTGCGAATAGTCGGTAATTGCGTCTAGCCAACCTCTCATTCTAGCAGCGTGATCTTGAATTTTTAGCATCTGTGTGCTTGACAATTGCTTGACAATTCGAAATAGAAAGTATTTACACAGCCATATGTAGTACAGCAGGGAACTCGCACAAAGTGGTCCCAAGTAAAAACGCTGCGCCTTCGTACACTCAGCTGTCCGGTGTTCAGT
This sequence comes from Paragonimus heterotremus, assembly GCA_013368495.1. Taxonomy (NCBI): domain Eukaryota; kingdom Metazoa; phylum Platyhelminthes; class Trematoda; order Plagiorchiida; family Troglotrematidae; genus Paragonimus; species Paragonimus heterotremus. The sequence continues at coordinate 38,091 of LUCH01003458.1, forward strand.
AATGTACATGTACTAACACATTTGCGAATGATTCTGTATATAATTTGAGGCAAGCAAATCGCTGTTTGTTATAAGCAGTGGTTATGTGGCACAGTTGATTCAGGGCGTTCTCCCATATACATATTCGGATGTTAATATTACAGTTGAATTTTCACCTTGCAATCGACGATTGCTCAAAGTGAAGTACTGATTGAACGCTGCTAGACTAATGGCTATCTTCCCTAACGTTAATCTTTACGGCATTCGGCTGGCGGTAACGACTGACCAATCACCAGTACCTTTACGAAACACAGTCAGCACTTGATACAGCCATGGACATGTGCGACACAGTTCGTTTGTGCAGTGGGGGGCAATTACACATAGCACACGTCACCTATGGCTACCATGATATGGGTTTTCGTGACCGTGGAAACGTTTCTTTCGATGGTCCTGTCAACAACGCGGGTGGGTATTAAACTTATTTGACAAACATCAGCAACACAGTTTTATGGTATGATTCTATACCCAAACGATTATCACGTCACAACTGCTTTGTAAGCTCGGCACTGTTTACGTACGTTCGATACCACATATCTGAGTTCGTTTTGTTAAAAAAAAATTATTAAAATTTGCAGGCCGGACATTTTATATGATCTCTAAGACCGATTGGGTTATACGGTTCTTTGTCAATTGTCGCACTGGTCTTATATAATTGTCCGCATCCACAGAACATGATGGATTTTTTTATCGCTCTTCTTTTCCGTGGTAGCAACTACATTTTTCTCGTTTCTTATCTACACCTTGCCAGCTGCTCTTATGACGTTCGTTATCCATTTACCTGATATCGAGACGGTATCGCCATTGAAATGAGTGTGTAGAAATATTGTGTTGTACAGTTTGTGAACAAAATTTTACGGTCTGGTCTTCGTTCGTTTACTACCGTTGTTGTAGGTTCGACGTCAGCTCCCATGCTGCTCTTTTTCGGATGCCGCCGCAAGTCAGATTATTTATACGCAGACGAACTTGAAAGCGCCCAGAGCTCAGGTTTGCTGGAGCTTTACGTTACCTTCTCCAGAGATTCCGCCGATGGCAAGAAATCCTACGTTCAGGATCGAATGTTACAAATGGCTGACAAAATTTGGCACTTGTTGGATGAAAGCCATGCTCATCTGTACGTATGTGGGTAAGCATATGTTCTTAGTTTGAGCTGGGAGTCGGTCGTGACCCCGATTTACTTTCTACCCGGATTTGAGCGGTTAATCAATCCATAGTTCAAAAATGACTACATGTTGTAGTGCTACAGCAAAAACCTGGTGTGTGAGCACACGGATGGCTGTTTTTGGTGTTTCGTCTATCTCGGAATGCTACTACAGTGCTCTAGGATACCACTCTTTTGAACACAATTCTGGGTGTATTATGTGGGTCCCGCGTTGTCTTACTACGATAATGGCCCGATATAGTCGGTGGGAAAGGATCAGAACAGTGCTTCCTGCATCATTCTGATTGCAGGAGGGATTTTGGAACGAGCATTTTGTTACTTTCGTCAGCACTTTCCCTTCTCATCGGCTGAGATCAGTCAGCCATTCATGACTGACAGGCAAACAAGTAAGCACCCACCGCGACCCTAGGATGTCTTGGGAGGTTTTTGCAGAAGTTTCGTCTAAGTGATCACCGGTGACCGTTTCGTTAGTGGTTACTGGGACCAACTGCAGTGTATACCACATTATCCAATCTTTTGCTCTGCTGGAGAGACCCACAAGGCAAGCAGGCCATTTGTCATGCATCAAAAGCAATAGTCGCATGCGTGAACGTTCACACACCGGGTGTTCGCGCATAAAGTTTGCCTAGAAAATCCGTTGGTGAAAGGTTTGGAGTCCGATTCCTACTTCTCCAAAGCTAGTTACCAACGAACGCTGACGGACTCACCTGTCATAATTCCGAACAAGTACTCACGTCGAGGCACAACTGCCGTGATATATACCAACTCTAACTAAACATTCACTGCGGAGCGTACTGGCTCAACTGCCTCATGATCTTGGTGTCCCTTCTTGCTTACCTCGATACCTCAACTGCTCCCTCGGGGGTCAGAAGACACTTGGGAGCAATGACAGTGAAATATTAATAACTTTTAGGTTTCCCGAATGACTGTATGCTTCATCACACAAAAACGTTACCCACGGATACCGCGCAGTTCAGGTTGACTTGCAATCCAAACAGTTTTTATATCCGCATCACCTGCCACATTCAAGATCCCAAGTTTGAACTTCCTAGTCTCAAGCAGTTCTGACGAAGAGCTCGCGGTAGCTCAGCGGTAATGCGACCGGATAATATTTATACCATATGGCAACAAGCCTGTTATAATATAAAGACAGGAGATTACCCCCTGACTGCTATATGGTATTCAGGCGCCTGAATTCACCATTCTCTCCGGGCTAAAGGTTGTGGGATCTCCCACCCTGAAATGTTTTCCACCATGTTCGCTTCAATAATCCGTCCACACATGGAAACGAACATACAGGCCTGTCGTCCTTATCTTAAAAAGATTCGGCACTTATTGAAAGTGTGCAGAGACAGACCACTAGAAAAATTATGAGACATAGACAAAACCCCTACCTAAAACGACCAGCAGAATTAGGTCACTTGTTAATGATTTACATACACCTCAGGAGAAATGATTCTTACCTACAGAATACTGTACACCCCGCGTCATCTATTGGCACATCTCTTCCCACCAAATAAGGATGAACGTTCAAGAAGTCACTTGCAGAAATTGAGTAGCGGAACAGGCAGTTTACTTTGTAAACAGAAGTGTTTCACAGTTAAGGTCTGTTCACACTGGAACGCATTGTCCCACGTTGGTCACGGCTGCGTTTCAATATAGTACTCGATCAGCACAGCATTCTTCCTAACCGTTGTATGAGCTCAGTCCCGTAGGTGATTAACTGTACATATTCGATTGAATGTCGTCTCAGTGTTCGTTGCTGGAATGACTGCAGTCAGCAGGTTCACTGAATTTATGTTTTATTCAGTTCCATTCTCTTTTTCTTTACACCTATAAACCGTCCAACGTAACTTTTCACTGACCGGCACAGAGAAATGAACACAAGCAAAAATCTCTTTCCTATGACAACGTATGAGCCTATTCAAAACGGCTTCCCGAATAACAAAGTGAAGGGCTACTGATATTTGATGTACACAACAAATAACTGTGCAGTTAATGGGTGGCAAGCATCAGTTATTTCAATTGTGACTCTGTCTGTCAGCTGTAGACCAAAATATGTTATATCCCATTCATTACTTTATGGAACATTTCTTCCAGGTCGGCTGTGACAATGGCTCGAGACGTCCATACTTGCCTGCTCAGGATCATTCACGCAGCGGGAGAGCGTTCTGTGGGAGAGGCAAAAGTCTATCTTGATCGCCTAAAAGTCGACGGTCGATACCACATAGATGTTTGGGGTTAACCAAACTGCAGTCGAAATGATAACATCAAGGTGCAGATATTTTGCTTAGTGTGCAAACCGATTTATACGTTTGATAAAGATTAAAATATATATGCATCAATTGCTTTGCTCTTTTAAACCGTTACCTACATCAGCAACCGATAGTCCATCGGCTATATAATTTTTGATAATTGTGGAAAGGGGCGCCTCGTCTTGTAGTGATAGAAGATATTGATCATAAGTGAAACGCAACCGTTGAGCGAAAATACATCATAGATTGTCACATACATTCGGATGCTGAGTGATTCATTTGTAAATAGTTCAAAAGAAATGTTTTCTGTTCAACATTGTAGTTTCAGTTCTTGACCCTTTGTTCCGTAGTCAATGTAAGGCAAATAACGGCGAAAAACTACAACGAACCAACTGCCGGTAATTTTTGTGGCTACAGGTCAGGCCGACCAGTCGTTGGCTGAATCAACCAACGTACAGTGATGCTTCTGGTGAGTCGCTTTTGAGGCCGATTACACATGTCAATATTGTTAAGCACTCGAGAACAAAACCAAAATCGGTTTCGCCACATGATATGCACATCGAATGTATTGTCTGAAATCTGATGTACGATGGCGCACGCAGGAGCACAAATTACGTCTATTTGTTGTTTCTAAGCCCGTAACCAGACGGCTGGCAGCATGCGACATTTTGTTATGAGCTTCAGAGGAAGCAGTTATTAATGTCCTTGAAAGAGAATGCCATTCAAACTTCCCGTCATCGAATTTGAGCCATCTTTCTCTCTCACTGTGCAGACCACTTGCATCAGGCTACCGCAGTTGTCAACTCTATGATTAGCCGTGGTGACAAAGGTTTTGAGATATGTGATTGTGACCCCGGGTGACGTAGCAGTAGTAATCAGAAAGCAAGGTGTAGGCACCTTGATGTTGTATGTTTGAATATAGACGTAGTTATTTTTAGCGGTTAGATCCCCTCCCTTTTCCATTTTTTTCCTCTCCCTATATAGTTTTTTTTTCTTCGTGGTTGTGTGGCAGTTAAGCATCAATGTGAATCACTGATGTATTGCTGTCTATGATAATGATGAATCCGGTAGAAATAGCATAGGATGTCACATGGGTTATGCTGACGAGCACCACGTTGACGATAAAGAGGTCAAAATCAGAACGGGTCGTTTTAGTTTGTACTATTTTTAGAAGGATTATCCGAGTGATTGTTCGGACTTGATAGTATACTTTTGCGAACTTGTTAGATCCCATCGCCCAACCAATTACAGAATTAGGCGCACTCCTTAGCTGTCAATTGTAGTTTGCGAGGCTGCGTAGAGGACTGTAGAGCAATTTGGAGCTCCTACTGGGATCCCAATCATGCGAGTGTTTTCCCCTAATTTAGGCAGAGATAGAAACCCGTTAGACGCACGGTGGATGCCATGCATAATAGGGGCATGGATTATTGCAGTGCAGCTCGTTTGACTGTTAATCCTCATACATTAGGCCATTCGCTTGCAATTATTGGGGTTTGCCGGAAGCGGGCGCAACTCAGTACGGGAAATCGGGTATCATTCAAACTAGAAAGATGTAGATTTAAATTGCTAGGTCATGTGACAAACACGTCAATCCACCGCCAGCCGTTCCGTGCGCCTTTTTACCAAATCGGTGACATCCCGTGATCGGCTGTCAACACGGAGATGCGGTGAATAACCGGCGATGTCGCCCCGGTCTGAGGGTGTATACGAAGCATATGCTCCCTTCACGGAATTCTGATGTCACATCGCGTTTCCAGTTCACATTACGCCTCAGCCAGGACTGACAACAACCTGTTTACGTTCATTGTTGGTTGAAAATGACCGAGAAGTTTACCTATTCGCCTAGTTATGTTAGCTCTAATGGATTATTAGATCAGTGGCCAAATAGTTAGTCTACGCAGTAATTATTGACTTGCGTCATCTATAGCGTCGGCATGACTGCTTTCAATGGAATAACAAAATAAAACACTTCTCCAGTATGTTGCGGTCGTGAAACCTGGCTTGTTTGAGCGGATGAGGTTCAAAGACTTGTTTCGACTACCGACATCTTCGTAAAATTGTGCTTACGTAACGGGGGTATCGCATGGGCGACGATACTATTCGCCAGCATATTCTTAAAACGGATAATTCCAACAAGTTGATAAGGGCGATAATTCACCTACCCAAGCGTCGGTGCCGCAGATACGTTTTGAAAATACCAACTCACTGCGTTTATTTGGGCTATAAATGGCAGGTGGGCGATCAGCGTATGACGTGAATGGAAGATCTAACGTAAATGTTTGATTCTATATTGGTACCGGCTTTCTGACTGAGACTCAAAGACAATGCTCACCTACGACTAGAAACTGTCAGAAGTGGCACGGAACAAAAGTTAACAGCGCCACTTTCGTATGAAGTTGTGTTACGTTTGGCTCAGTATCCACAACTTGTCCGTTCGTTGTGGTGCCTAAGGGTACTACATACTTTAGCATTAATGACGTCGCAGTTTTCAACGCACTTACTTCAATGGTACATGTATTGGAACTCTAGTCGCGACAGGGGTACGCATCTTTGATGAGTCCTAAGAAGAATAAGACTCGCATGTAGTTTTTCTAAACGTAAACGGTACACATATCCAATCAGCTGCTCAGTTTATATACACCAAAAGCACCTATTACTTATCTGCATACATTATTTCGAAACAACTTGTGGACAATCGGTAATTTGCCTTATTGGTGACCTCTGACACAAACGTTTTTTCAGATCAGATGAGCCAGCTACATATTTGGTAGTATTTAGGGCGACTGGACGTAAGCCACTAAACGATGCAAAAGGTAACGGTTCACGGATCAATAGTGGGTTCGAACAGCTAACTACAGCAGATCGGGGACACGTGAATAACCCCACAGAAATGAAGCCGATACAGTCTGTCAGTCAATGGATCAAATTTTTTTGAGGAATGTAAGTAGGAGACTCACAATCCTAATGTGTTAAGATTACCGTCTCATCCAGCAATCAATGCGACAGTTAGATTGATCCACGACCGGCCGCTATGTGCTCGAGAGTTCGGTCTCGTCGACCCTACAGCGCATTTGGCCTTCGCAATTTCAGTAGCCTCTGCAACCAAGGGCCCCCGTGTAGTTTTAAATCTTCGTCTAATCACTTCGACATTTCACAGATCATTTTCGACCTGTCTAGCGTGTAATCAGTAGTTTCAAGATCTCTGATCATGGTTTGGCACCCCAAATGATTTCTGTTTTTCTCATGCTCCTCCGACGCTCGTTTACTCCACTTCTAAGTTCTCGTGCTGCCGGTCCAATGTAAACTTGCCAGCAGTCTTTGCGTTTTATTCTATACATACAATTACTAGTTCTCTCAACAAATAAGAGGTTCTTAAAGTGCACCAAGATTTTACATAAAGTTCTTTCGAAAAACCGTCCTGATGCCTACTTCGTTCAAGACTCTACGAATAGCTCTGTGTAACATTAAGCTTACAATGGTACCATAAACCTGTTTAAGGTGAGTGGATTTACAGCTAAAAATATTAACTACGGCTGTGATTTTGTGATAGACGACGCTGTTGATACCCCGTCCTGTCCTATGAACCAGACAGTCTAGAAATGGCAGCTGACCACCGCTAGATTCTAGTTCCATTGCCCATCTGACTTTAGGATGTATCCGACTGACGCACGACATCTCAACACGATCTCGTCTACATAGCGTCACTAAACTTTCCGTGAGTTTTCTAACTGATTCGGTGTTCCATATGCTTGTTAGAACAGCATATATTGAAGATCCCATGACTAATGCTTGTTGTTGAATATATCATTTTGAGTTGAAAACTGATTAACTCATGTTTAAACATAGGGACACCTCAGCTACTGCCTGGTCAGTAGTTAAGTTCGTTCCCCTTGTAATGCCGCACAATGGTCGGGATGTTCCTAATTGTATTTTCGGAGGTATATTGATGAACAGTGATATGGCATTAAAGCTAACGAGTACTTCATCGTGCAAAGTGGTAATACGAGCCGATTTCCACGTTAATGATCGTAAAATTCTTGCCCAGTGTCTTGCAAGCTCATCTGGTGGGGAAACAGTGTTATCGACAATAGGTCGATAGGTACATGGGTTTCGCGAATTTTCTACAATCCATAAAAACGTGGATTTTGGATATAAACCATACTATTTGGGATATAAACTTACTATTTTCTTTGGTTCAAGTTCTTTTGCCGTACGCAAACATTTGCTCATTCCATCTTTATCCCTATTCATAACCAAAGTTGCGGTTGTATTCTTGATCTTCTTATTTGGTCCTTTTGCTTCATCGTCTGCTGTATTCAGCGTGACAATGACGTTAACTTTATCCGCCTGTGATAGCGATAGTTTAATCTGATCTCCGTCTTCAGTGGTGCATTTGCATCTGGTGCAATGTAACGGATCTCCTCATGTTAATACTTAAGAATACCAATCAGTGAAGCGTCACCAATAAATCAAATCACCGATTGTTCACAAGCTGTTCCGAAATTATGATTACTCAATCCGTCTCAAGCATAATCCAACCAAATATCAGCATACAGTTTACACCAACAAAAACCTCCGATCACTCGTGAGTAATAACAAATATACACATATAAAGCCCGGACAGATATATTTAAAAATAAAAGATATGAAAGTTAAAAAATAGTTTCAAATAAAATAATGCGATCTTGTTCGGAATTGTCACACATGCCGAAAATACGGTAGAGAGGAACACGTATGATCAGATCGAATACGTAATATTGATAACAAACATTGATAATGATCCCCAAATATTCGAACAACGAGAACAAGGAATACACTGAAATAGAACGGGAAAAATCATTAGCAAACCCATAATAGCTTGGTCGGAAGGGGGAGCTGAGATTCCTAAAGTGTTTTCAGTTAGTGTGCGACAAGACGTTTGCTGCCATTGGGTTACCGGCGAACTGCATGTTGTAAGGCTAAGTAAACACAGACAGTAACAGTCAAGGTGACTTCCGATATAACCACTGAAACCTGTTAAAATCGAAGTATACAATGAAACGCGCAAAAGTGGCCACAGCCCACATCACATAAATCTGGTATTCCTAGGGAAAATTTGGTAATATGTAACCAGAAAATGCGTTTGACAGATAAACATTTGGAACAGATCTGGAATGATTCAATTGTGTTCACAGCAGATCTCCATACGGGACCAAACAGGACTGAGAAAAATCAGCTCCTCGGATGGATTCGATCCAGTGACAAAATATAATTACTAGGTATACCATGTGTGATATAGTCTAAAACAGGAAGTCGTGATTGATGATTTTGAAGCGTCACGTCAGAAATTGTCTCAGAATTCCTAGTGGCTGTTCGCAACATTATCTTGAAAGGATGACGGATACAGCGTCAAAAGCATTCGCCGGTGACACAGCCCAGTACGATGTGGACGGACACCATTCCCGTCACCAGTTATTTAAATAAAAGCGAACCTTAGTGGGCACTAGTTGATGCTCTAAAGAAAGATATCCGGAAACAAATAGCAATCGAAAATTGACTGAACAAGTTTCCACTGAAGGTATTTATCAAAAAACTGCCTATGGACAAAATACTCACCATATGGCGGACAATATGTTGTGTGAACAAAGTAACACACGGAAATCGCAATGAGGGTTATAATATAGATTAAACAGAGACTTCTCTTCTTCCGTGCTCTAGATTGCTGTATGCAAAGAGAAAAGAAACGATATTGGCTTTTAATCGTACACAAGAGGTCCGCTATCAAGTGGAATTATGTAAAGAACGTATATGTATATACATAACATTAACTTTTCCATCCACTGAAATATTAGGAACGAAGGCGATAAAGATCTCTTGACATGCGAATATCGATCAGTAGAACTATGAATACAAAGGGGAATGTGTCCGTGGCTTGCGTGTACTGTCCCTACAGAGAAGTAGGTAAATATACACCCATATCGTTTTTTTGTTCGCCTGTGTTTGATGAATAATGCAACAAAGCAGTCTCCGTCCACGGAGATGAAGGCTGGTTATAAGACCAAGAAACCAGCTCTAATTACAAGTACTTTATGTTGACCGCACAGTTTAGCGATCCAAATCCGACACTGCACAATTTTGCAAAAGATTTTGGATTGCCGAGGTCCCTCGCGAGATCCAGTACTGCTGACGGATTTCTGACAGTACTAGATGCTCCGACGTGCCTTTTTTATAATAATCCAGAATAAGTACGCACGCTGCGAAGCATTTTATCTGGTGAAAAAATAAGGTGTTCCGCATCACGTGACAATGAGGACCAGTCCAACCTTTCTGCGACTTGTAGGATGTCACGCTCAAAGAAAGAAATATAACTTCCGCAAGGGGCTTGCAAAACGCATTTACTCGCCTAGTTTAGCGTATGGTTTCTGATCATTTCACTCTAGTCTCTGAACCGACACTACTGTACAAGTCGCTCCAATGCAACCCTTTGGATATCACTTGGCTCCAAGGGTTCCACCACCCTACTGGATTTTAGCATCAGACCTATCCATCCTCCATTGCAGAATTTTTCAACTAGCACAGCTGGCAAACATCCAACCACGAACTCGTTACTGGGTAATGATGGACCTAAACAACATTTTTCAGCAGTTCTCCCAGAAAATCACAATGCTTCTAATAGGGTTGGCCACTGTGATTCTCTTTGTTTCAAACGGTCAAGTCCATGAAACCACCGCTTCAATTTTCGTTCGTCGCATGCGCGTATTTTTTTCGACGCTAAACCTGCAGGATTTTCTGATGTCACAATATATCCCTACTGTGTCCGAAAGCGGCACTGGTGTATTGCTGGGAGTAGATTTGCTACCAATGTGGTAAACCTCTTGGTTGTAGAACGAATCAGTTGAAGGACCACTATCGAATCCACCCAAAATGTCGGACAGGATTTCAAGTTAGGTTCTTCCACAGCCTGAGTGGTTACAGGGGCAGCAAGAACTGCAGCCGTTAAATCCAAACGAGGAGTCGTGACCGAGTAAATTGGCAAGACATGGGACTTATCAAAATCGGACACGAAACACTTATCATTTTCAACCCTCGCATAAATTGTACCTCATGAACAGGCTCTGACACATCTCAGAAAAAATCCAATCTCATATCCATAGCAATGAATGTTTTCGGTGTAAGGGGACGTGGAGTTCACATTCGCCCTAACAAATGGATATCGGTGGGTGGGAAGACCGCGCCATTCACTCATTCAAACAGTCTGCATCTTCACCTGTCCGTATTTTTTCCTAGCAAACGATTGTAGCAGTAGTTTAACTAAAAGCAGCGCCCGGGCAATCAGTCTCATAAAATCATATATGAAGGCTACAAATGACAATAGCTTTTTGAGTGCGTTCACTGTCGGTCTTCGTTCAATGAATGACAATGCAGTCGTCGTAGAAGCTCCACAGTGTACCGAGGGTTAGATGTATACAAATGGATTGCAGGTTATGCTGCACTCACTCACTGGAGACTAGATCGATCAGCTGAACAGGCAATGATCGATTGTCGTTGCTCATTCACCTGGTCAAATTAAAACTGCCTTAAGACGTTATCGGTATAAATATCGGTATATATAAAGATAAATCTTGTGTTTTACTGGGTCGCAGTTGAACACGCACTAAACGCAGAAACTCTCCTTCATAACGTATAATGTCAAATGAGGAAACTTATCGATGCAATCTCCTATTGTTCTGCTGAGTGTGAAACTGAAAAGACTGGAGATATCGCCCGAAATGGATAGATGGTCGTGCCAAGTGCAGCCAGTTCTTGATGAAACTGTCCACTGACCTGTCATAAAAATACCACATCTTTTGATTTGATGAAACATGGCTTTAATGTCACTCACTACTGTAATACGTCCTACTGTGAATCTTATCAGGACACCGACCAAACTGTTGACAAGATCGGATTCCTTCAACTAGCTGTCGACTGAGAGATGTGCCTTGGTAAATACTTGCACAGTCGAATACGAATCGGACTTTTCTTAGCCTGTTCGGATGCGTCACGGCGTGGTGAGCGATATACCAAGAACTACTCGCATTCTCCAGTCTAATGGATTCGGCAAACCGTATAAAACAAATAATCCTGTACGGTTGTATACTGCTGATGCACTGCAGGGTCTTTTATAAACTTTATCCGAAGTAACATCAACTCCTGATAAGCGACTGGATAGCTATGCTGTGTAACAGACAGTGAGTAGTATACTACTCACAAACGAGGCTGTGTACATTCGGGAACTAAAGGGCGAGCCTCAATGCCAGGAAGCCGACGGACCAGAAGCGACTATCCGAATAGTGTACGCACTATGGAGAAAGTGTCATCAGCGCGAATGACGACGTACTACTACCTAGTGTGTATGAATGCCCGTTAGCCGTGCAAATGAGTGTTCGTGGTCCTATGTTTTAACATAACCCGTACGGGAGTTCGTGTAATGAACAACTCTGCATGTCAAGCGCCTTTTGCGGTCACAACAGTTATTGAGCGATGTCCGGCAACTGTACTTCCATGGTAGGCTAATCTCGTACAATGCAGGCTGCGCTTCGTGAAAGATTTCATCCGTCCTAGTGCTTCTTCATTCTCAACGGACATTGCGAGACGACAAATGTTTGGTTCCGTAGATTACGGTTGGTATATCCTTTCAAGGAGGCAGAGGTCTCGTTCGGTTCACTACATATAGTGGTAACACACGACTTCTTCAGTTCTTTTCGGTAAATGTGGTCTAGTATGATCAAGTCAAGAGAGGTGCGTGTTGCGAATGCTCCCTCGGATTTCCATGCAGATGCTCGAGAGCCCAGTGAGCCTCTGATACATTCATTCCTACAGGAGCCCCGATTTTATGACCACGATTATCAGATAACCAGAGCGTAAGCTGCTCTGAAGATGGTACTATTCCTTAGACTAGAGGTAACTTCTTCGATTCACGTGTATAGGTTTACCGCCATCTAATGGATACAACTCAACCACCGTCGATGAAACTGAGATTCCTCTATTACCGTTTCAGCGTTGAGTAGAGCCGACTTGGTATGCAAGTTTAGCTATCACAACAGCTGTTCGTCGACGACAGTCGAGTCAAAACCAGAGTTTAGTAACGTCTTGGTTACATATATAGCTGGGTTGTTTGTTTGTAAGCTGTATGTAGGACAGTTTTAGAGGTCAAAATTCTCCTCGATTGACCCAGCCGCACTATACCCCGTGAACCCATCTAACTAAACGCCTGTTATCGTTATTCACACAAACCGCGTCTAAAAGTACTAATTTCTCCACCCTGTCTCCTTCAGTCATTGAACCTCACTCATCTGCCCACAAACCCATTGTTGTCTGTCGCTCTCACCCTCCCCACACCTGTGAATACGGTCTTCCTATGGGCCGCCGGGAAACTGTCGCTGACTAATCGGTCTGCCCGAAAGGCAGCTATTTAGACACACATTTGACCGATCCGATCGCATTTCGTCGGTTCGTCATTGCCTGTCGGTCGCCTGTGTTTGTACTTGTCTTTTGGACCCTTGACGGCCTATTGTGGCCAACCATTGTACCTCATCCCACGAACGCAAACGATTTGTAACTGATTATATTGTTTATGTCAATAGTAACACGGTTTCCAGCGACTTGACTTGATTCTGGTATTTGGCGTCGTTGGTTATACGTGCGTCACTCAACGTTCGTCGGAAGAACGTACACTGTAGGTACCTTGATATTGAATGTATGAATGTAGACGTAGTTGTCTATTTTTAGTAGCTAGGTCCCTTTTCGTTCTCTTCCTTTTTCCCTCATCCCTTCCTGTACAGGGTTTGCTTTTTTTCTTCATGGTTGTGTGACAGTTAAGCATCAGTGTAAGCCATTGGTGTATCGTTGTCTATGATGATGATGAATTGTTGCAACCAGTTCGCGACATGTTCCGCTACTCACTGAGATAGTTGTTAGTCGGTTCTACCTAGGTAAACGTCACTGCAACTACAGGTGAATGGGTAGATAAAGTGGAAAAGAGAATAGTCAGAGAAAGTGCATTCGAAATTGCGTAGGATTGGTCTCTTGAGGACGTGAACCTTAATGCAGCTGAGCAGCCGTACAGGTACGAGACAGGGCAAGCTTTAATTGGCGTTCAACGTGATTTACTAGACTGTCTCCTTCGAATTGTATAAATAGAAATATCTTTATTTTGAGTGGTTTGAACTGCCTCACTGCTCTTGTTCACCATGTCGTGAGTTTCTGAGTTTGTCAGGATTCCCATTTGCCAGTAGGGCTTTTCTCTCAGCGTCTTTTGTTCCTGCTATCGTGTAGTGTAACAGACTAGTCAGTTCAATGGAGACACCACTGGGAAGAATATGAGCGTTGGATGGGATCAGACCAGCGCCAGAAGCAGCATGTCAGAACGCGGCAAGCAACCCACCAGCTGAGCCACGAAACCACACTAAGAGCTCAGGGATTTCAAGTTTGGATCCAGGCACTCATTGATCCGGCTGTCTCACATGGGATCTGCCAAATGATCCATGGAATCGAATGTTCCGGCAGAATTCCCTAAACAGTTCATACTGGAATCCATCAACGCCACCGTCAATCATAGAAAGTATGTCGCTAACAAGTATGGTAGATTAGTTGGCCTACGTTGATTTTCACATATATGACCGTAAAGCAGTAACACCTGAAGTTGCCTCGCTATCTGCTTTTCCAGTAATGTCCTTTTTAGTCGTCTTACCAACCTTACTGTTTTGCTGGTCTTCCAAGATGTTCACTTTCATCATACAATCGTTCTTGCTCATGATGACAACATCGGAGCCTATATCCGGTGCATGAGACATGGCATAAAAACACCACGAACGAACTAGAGAGCGACATTGCATCTCTTGTTCAGCCTGTAGCCAAGCAAAGAGTGTAAATACGCCTGGTTATATGAAACCGGGTCTCGACCGGAACACGCTTGTGTTAGTAGACTTGACGAACTGTCTAGTACACATGAACCACAATATGCATCCACTCTTGAAGTAATTCTCATTTTATTAGATCATACATGGTATCATACGACTCGACTTGGCACAGCGACCTCCAGGTGAGGTAAATATGACAGTCGCGTAGATAAGCATAGAACACGGTAGTGTAACGCAAAATATTGTAGTGGTAGATGCTGCTGAATAGTTACGCATTTAAGGAAGCAGCCACTGTATTCTTCCTACAGAATTCGCGCTGGTCCTTAGAAAATGATCGTTGTCATCGTCCTATGAAGTGAATCGCTGTATGAGAGGAGGTAGACTTTAAAGAGATACTGAGGCATTTGAAACAAATGCTTTCTAACATTTCTGGAATAAATGCGACCAGAAGGTCGACATGACAAAAGTCCTATCTCTAGGTAGGCAGGAGAGTTACTTTCAGCCGCTTGAAGAGGAACTTTGGTACTCAAATAGTTAATTGTTTGCAATGTGAGATAGGCGCAACGATTATCAGTAAAGACATCTGTGTGGGCGCTGTCACTTTCAAGATAAGTTTATTCTAAGCGCACCGGGACCCTAGAGTAGTGCCCACAGATGCATAAGAGTGATACGCGTTAGTACGCAGATGAGGTATCGTAAAATGTTCAAATGCAGACTGGAGTAACAGCAAAGACGAGCTAACAAAACGAAAGAACTACGTAGAAAAATCACCATCCGCTCAAAAATGCATTACCATTGAGGCATGACGAACAAATTATGTTCGCAATTTTCGCTTTCCTCATTGCAACCAACCAATCCGCTCAACAACAACAACAAAAATTGCCCTGGAGTATTTTCGACATAAGTTTCTCAACGTCGAGTTCTGTTGGGCTTCTGTACGATGGTTCGACATGCAGTTCGGCAACAAGTCAAAATGTGACACAACTAAATTTTAACGTCAATCAAGCGCCGTGTTGGTTATGATGACCTAACTGAGTCATCGTCTAAATTCGAATAGGTCTGAAGAAGTACATCTGACTATCAGGCTACCGAAGTGTCGAAGTATTCACAATCCACACTTCAGATATGGATATACCGGCACTTTCCGAATGTTGCTACACACAGTGAAAAGCGGGTTTGTTTACTTAATTAACCACTTGAGATAAGGTGTTATTAAGGGTCTTTCCGAATATACCAACAGAATGAATTAGCCCAGTTGAGATTTACGTCTTACGAATCAGTGAATTACCTCGTAAATGAATGCAACGACAACTAGAGTGACAGTCTTATAAAATAAAGTCTAAAACCTGCTCTCCTTACCACAGGTGTCCGCAAAAGTTAACCGTCGCTAGTGCTAACTGTTTCCTTTAAAAGTGATGTCTACTTGTTTCCTTCATCAAGGTCGCTAGACATTTATTGCCTCCCAGTGGATCGTAAACATTTCAACATTGGAATCTTGGGGTACCCACTCGCCAGACAACGATAGTTTGACGCTAACTTCACATCTGCAGATAAGTGGTTACCAATGCGGTAACAAAACCAGCTCGTCGGACCGTCATTGGGTGTTTCTTGTGACGGATTGTTTGTTGGCCCCACGTTAAACTGATACATCAAGGCTGAAATAGACTTGACACAGCATTCAGTGATGAATTTCGAAAATACATTTGTTGACAAAATATTGAGCCTCCAATGACGATCTCAAAAGAAAGGATTCAGCAACGCCAATGCCAACCATCAGTGAACTGTGTAGTTTAGAATTCGTTAAACGTGAAAACGGGTAGGATAAGCAATACATCAAAACCAACGAGCGATCTTGGGGGAAGGAAAGAAAGAATAGACATTTGATTGATAAAGCACGGTTGCGAAAGACAAATGCATTTAACCTACCAAACTTTGGCTGGAAGTGTGCGTACTCAAAAGGCTAAACAGCCAGGTGTCGCAAAACATAAATATCACAGAGCAAAGTACGAAGATAGCGAGACAATTTCGGTGCGATTCTGTGCGAACAGAGATAGAAATTAGCTACCAGGAGTACGCTTACCGTAAAGTCGAGCCGAAGGAAACAGTCCCATTAAATTAAGAAAGATAACTTCCAAAATCGCAACGATGAACTGAAACCGGATCATACTCGAGAGGTCGGCCTTCAAATTTTTTCGAAAGACATGCAGATAGATGTCCCAAATAGTTCGCATAAAAATCAGTCTTATCACGGAACTGATAAGAAGAAAGGTCATCCAAACACTCCGCTGAGGTTGTTCATCGCTGACGGCAGCACTCAAGGAAGGCAACACATTTACATCCTAGAATCAAATTAGTATTTGTTAGGAGGCGCATCTCCTAACGAGACAGCCAGGACGTGTCACGCCACATCGTTCGATCGGCCCAGCTCGGACGGTATGGTCTTAGATGGTGGTATGGTTCCATTCAGCCAATCAGATCGCAGGTGTGCGATCGAACGATGTGGCGTGACACGTCCTGGCTGTCTCGTTAGGAGATGCGCCTCCTAACAGTATTCACGCAAGTTTCCTCACCTACCGTACAGTCTGTTCCAAGACATGCGCCAACAGAAATACAAAGGGAGACACAAATGAACAAGCCAATGACGGGTAAGGAGACTCCGACAATAAGAATGCACGAAACTATGAACCGATGAACATCCATACAGAACTTCAATGAAGTAAACGAACACGCCTGGAAAGGAGAAATAAAACGTTTATACACGAGCAGATGCACAACCAGACAACGGTCATAGGATGACGACGCGTACGTCTACTTACAACATAATGAATGAATGAAAGTAAACTTAGGAACAATGAATGCCGGAGAGCCAAAAGCAATTGTACGGGCCTTGGCAAATGTGACAGCATGTGATTCAAAGTTGTTCTTGTTAACCTTTTCTGGTACAATGCCGTTGTGATCTTACCTGGATACAGGATTCAACCGGACAAATTATAAGAAAACATGGTCTGTGATATCTGGTAAAACACTTTGTATGTAGGCTGAGCGTTTACTGAATGAGGCATTATTCGCTAAGAATATCAACGGTTACATGAAATCACGAGGTGGTCAAAGGAGGCAGACACGAATTATAATTAGCCCGTTGAATAGCGTGAGTGAGCGATACTTGTCAGTTCGACCTCATTTTTCTTCCAGTGTTCTCCATTGCTACTGAAATCAACAGCGACCCAAACCACAGAATCATGATATCCGTACGTACGCACGTACTGTGTTCATTCTGAGAGCTATACTAAGACCTTCTTTAGCAGCCTTCAACCACCTTTCACTGGTCTCTTTCCTAGTGTAACAAACTGTCCTATGGGGACGTCTAATAATCAATTTATCATTCTACGAATTGTTATCACGTCGCTCCCCTTGTACCGACACTGCGACCAGAACAAACCAAACCAGTTTGTCCCTATACCACACACTTCTGCCCAACGTGTTGTCATGTGTTGAGCACTTTCTAAAATGAAGAAGTTTTTCAGGTATGGCGTTAGCATTCCCACGTAACGCCCTGATGCGGAAATACAAAGACACAGTGCAATGGGATTCATACTTCAGCCTTCCTACTGGAAAATGTAACTTTCGGTATGGACAAGGTCACTATAGTTTGTATGGCAGCTGAAGCATACTGGACGGAGGGCGGCAAGAAGCAATCAAGTGACGCCCGTAGCTCTTTTTGCATTACTTTCTCTAGCGTTTCTTCGTTTACTTGCAGTTCCCTACCGATTCCCACCCTTCCACTAGATAGTCAGTGGCATTTAATAACATTCAGATGAAAATCCGTAATCCGACTAACTTGCCGTTTGGGTGAAACCCTGCTGTAGCTGGTGTTCCTTTGTAAAATGGCTGACAGGCCTAATAGGGCTTGCAATCAGAAAACAGTAGAACTGTGGTCAAACCGATAAACAACGTGTATCGGAAAGAGCACAGGATCAGGCACCGTGCCCTGCTGCATCATACTGACAGGAAAGTCAGCACAAGGCAAAGAACCGTGCATTCATACTAGCATGGTGTCACAAGAAATCGTTTAACTCATTTGAAAACAAGTGGAGCTATACCGCAAATAATTCATTCAATCACTAGAAAGCGATGAACACCACTCAGAAGCTTTTATAAAGTCCAGACAGTCAACATCCGCCTCTGCACTTCTGAACAAGACGTCAATGATTTCAACAAGGCAAGTTAAGGGTTTGTGAAATGACCTAGTCTTCAAAAGCTATGACTGTGCGGGGTTAATAATTTGTCCTATGCAAGATAACCACAGATGCTTTCACAGGATTTTCCCGGTACTTTGAGTGGTAAGCACATCAAGCGTACTGGTCAGTAACCGGAAACTTATCACTGATTCCTTTCACATAAAAGCATGACTACAGCATTTTCTAACCATTCGGAGCTATTTTCTCACCAAGTAATTCAATTCCAACTTCAGTTTGCCGCAGAAACGTTCAAATCCCCCAAGCACTTATCAACGCTTTTCAGACACAGCACTCAGAATTTAAAGTAAAAGCATGAGGACTCCCATACACAAATAACAGCGCAAGATATTTTTGAGACGCGACTCAACCAGTAACCTGTATGTTTTGTGTGTAAATGAAGTCAATTATGGGCAGGTGAACAAATCTCAGAAAACAAGCATACCTTTGACGACATCACATCTACCATCCACATGAGTAATAAATCACATACCTGAAATTCATTCTCTTGTATAGGTTCAATTTCAAAACTACCCACAACACCCATTTCTGAGTAAGACTTCCACCACGCTACTTTAACCTTTTATTCAGACTCAGAGGAGTTTGAAGCCCGTAACCTGAACTGGAGTTCCTGCCATTTATGTAGGAACTGCAAGTGTAGTACTCGTCACGTTCGCTTTCATCGTCCGGTCGTTTTCGCGCTGTTACTGTGGTGTTAGTGCATTATACCTAAAGTATTAGCTATGCGGGTCTCGACGGATGGAATGACGGCTCGTTTGGTTCAAACGTCCAGTCGATGCTCTTGTGGGTGAGGGTACACAGTGACCGTTAAAGTATCTTTTGCCTTTCAGTTTATCAGGTTTGACTGAAAGAAGGTTGTTTAAACCGGAACCCTTCGTCATTTCCTCCAGAGGTGCGGCTTGAGGGAAGCTATACAGCATTCGTAAATCGGGCTCCCAACCACTGGTGTCTAACCCAGCCACACCGAAGTTAGACGTATACCTCAAATTATTTCGTGCTTTGGAGTTCGGCATTTCAGATGTGATCAAGACTGAATCACAGAATTTTTATGTACGTAGTGCATCACTGTTCACTCCGAAGAATCCCACCATAAGCGACCTGAGCTTCCATTGACTTTCCGCGTCCAAAAATTTTCCACTTTTCGGCCCGAAACATCTGCTTTTCCGGAGGTAAGCCGGCATCTCGAAAACCTGTCTTTACAAAAGCCTCACGTGCTCTGTACGCGCGTAGCCTGGTGAATAAGTGTTCGAGTGAACTAAGTGTTAAAGGCTATGTCAATTCCACACAGAAATTCATACTTTACCCTTACCTCATCTAAGTGTTGATTCAGGTGTCCGATTTCGGCTACCCCCTCTTTCAGTAGCTCGGTTCACTTTGAATCCTTCTAATTAGTGGCAAAACTGTAAGTCCTTCATTACGCTACCTTGTTCGAGTTAAAGTGTGTTTCAGTGCTGAAAGGGGATAATCCAGACACCTGGATTGGGCAAACTAGCTTGCGGTATAACGCAGGCGTAACTTTAAGCATATTGCGTTGCTGAACTGAACAGCCGATTTTCCAAACCCGATATTTCCCAAAAGAAAACTATACCCCTACAGTCTGAAACGTATTACGTCTGCAGAAGCTCTGAAAGACAAGTAAATGCATTCTGATGCATCACAATGTGAAAGAAATGGGATAATGAGTCTGTCGCATACTCAAAAAATGACTTCAATTTCCAGCCAAGATGTAGGCTGTCAAACTTCGTCCAAAATCAGTTGCTCCTAAGATCAAGCAGACTGCACACGAAAGGATTTGAACCAACGTGTGATGTCATTAGACGTCGATGGGCCAGGGTAGATGTCAATTAGGGACGAAAACAGCTTGCCCAAAACGCGGCATGCTCCATACCAGCCGAGCTAATAGACTACAATGGAAGCCTGGAAATTTCACAGTGGTACTCAACCACCTGCTGCGGTAATCGATCCTTCAGACCATTTGGTGGATTCTAAGTGAGACAGTGGGACGGGTAAGTGTGTGAGTCCAAATATGAAATTGACGGGCTTTCGGTGTGGTTTCGTAGCCCACCTGGTAGGACTTTCGCTGTGTTTAGGCAAGCTATCTGTCCGTGGTTCCCATTTATCCGGTACCCAAACTTTTCATAGTTGTGTATTTTACAATCTACCAAACCTGCCAAACTACTTACCAGGAAAAAATCACTGGCTGATTTGCTTTTTCACATTTTATAGTGGAACAAGTGCAGGTAACTGATAAAGTCAAGTAAATTACTCTTAATGAAATAGCAAGAACGTTGGTCCCGATTATACAAAGGAATAGGTCCACTAGATTTGTTGTAAATTCAGAAAGCTCTCGACTCCTAAAAGTCACACTTCCCGGTCTTACAGAGAAGAATACGGATACTTGTCAATGAGCGCGCCGTACGGAGCAATGTCAGAGAATCGATAGTGCGGTGATCGATGTGATTACTGACAGATACCAGAAGAACTTGGGGAAGAATCTTTCGAGCTAATGGGTAAGCGAGAAGACCTATGAACGTCTCAAGTAGAAAGAGACAGCTGAAGTGATCCACAGCCGTATGAGCTCCAAGAAACTGTGAAACAAAAAATACAAAGCGCACATAGCACACAATCTGATTTCCAAAAGCGCAAATAATTATTAAGAATGACATAGATGTTGTAAGACTGAGGAGAATCAGGACAAAGGGAGTGGATGCAGGCGTGAGAAAGAGAGCGAGGAACAAACGATGGAAAAATAAACCAGTCAGTAATGGGTGAATGGGCGCTCATTAGGCCAGGTTAAGCAGGAGGCGGTCCGAACGAGTTTCCAGGATATAGCAATTTTACTATGGAGTTGACTGTATACAATCAATGAATGCATAATTAACTTACAGCTCTCTGGAGGAGGAAGTTTATCATATAGATTGAACACCACCGACACGTGGTCACAGCTGTCGCATTCCCATAGACATTCCAGTCGGTCCCTTTCTAAAAGAAGCACTGGGCTCGTGTTTCGCTCTCATTAGGGCTCATCAGTAGTGCATATCCTTGCCACCGTTGGGGCTAGAACTCCCGCCACGATTCCCTGAGGCAACCGTGTTGACCACTGCGCAAGTGACCTCACACCAGGCAGGACCGAAATATCACATGCGAACACTAAACCACTTTCGCCTGAGTAATGAAAAAGTTGGTCTTATCGTAGTGTCCTTGTGTCCTTTCAAATAACGTATGTACATTGTACATTTGACAAGAATAAATAGCAGTGACATACATGCTACGCGACTATACTGAGCCTCAACAGCCCACGGTCTCTTTGTGCAAGTCGAAAGGTTTCGGAGTAGTAGCACGTAGCATGTCTAGTTTAGTTTCGGTTTCGATTACGAACGTTTGTATCAGTGTGTTGACAGGCGTGATCAACAAAAACTAGAGCCTCATTCTCAATTTGTTCGTAGTTCTTTCCTGCTGACGTGAGGAAGGGAGCAGCACTGGCGATCGCTTTTTGAGAGCCATC
Source organism: Paragonimus heterotremus (assembly GCA_013368495.1). Classification (NCBI taxonomy): domain Eukaryota; kingdom Metazoa; phylum Platyhelminthes; class Trematoda; order Plagiorchiida; family Troglotrematidae; genus Paragonimus; species Paragonimus heterotremus. The sequence goes on from LUCH01003458.1 coordinate 60,182, forward strand.
GGGAAAGAAAAATCACGGACTCCGCTACGTAGTTGGTTGCATCTCATACGACTGCAACTTTGATGACGGGGTCACAGTGTAAGCGGTCTATCAGAGGTGAGCCTAATTTCCACTTCATCACACACGCTAACGCGATGTTCACGTCACAAAGCTAACTTTTCGCTAGCAACGGGATCACCGGACGTGACAAATAACAGGCATTTCAAGATCGTTATGAATTAAGTCTGTCACTCTGACCAGCGACATGCACTAAGCTGAAATATGTTCTCCTCGCACCCGTTAAAGAGTCTACACCACTGGCGGTTTGGAAGCGTGAATAAATGTGTCAGCTTCGCAGTCGAACGCTCAAGTTTATTTCTAAGAAACGGCACACGTAGGGGCGGTCCCGAAAGTCTCAGTTCAAGGATAATCGGGTTGCCTATGCATGAATCAGCAAACGTCTCAACACGTTGGTCCGACAGGATCGCTTCTATCTTCAGCCGCGAGTGACCGCACGATTCGTCAGTGATCTGGAAAGCCTATATCGATATGCAACTTTAACTCGGGATGCAAAGGACGGAGTACAAAGCTGTTGAGTGCGATGGAATTTACGAGCTGCGATGCGAGTGTCGCGAACATTTCAGCGGACTTTTACAGTCGCCCTTTTACTTGGACACCTTCGGACCCTCAGAGTTAAATTGACAGATGGCGTTGACGCCGTGGATCTTTCCCCTGTAGTTATTCCTAAAAGCTCCCGCGACTTAAGGATAGCTCTGCAGGTCCTGATCTCATTTCATCGAAGGCGGTGAAGCAGCTTGATAGACGTCGTAATATGTCATTTATGCAACTCAAGTGGTCTGGTGCCCAACGACTGAAAGATGGCTAATACGATTCCTGTTTTCAGGGGTGGTGAAAGCATTTATACTGGTGATTATTGTTCATTTACTTTAGTGGCCTGACTGTTAAAAGTGATGGAGGCCATCACTCATTCCATGTGTGCCTGTCTTATCTCTAATTCTTTACGTGCACGCAAAGTGGTTTCAGAAGGGGGTCGCTCATGCACGGCAAACCAACCGATAACCACTGGCGAGTTGATCAAAGTATTCGAGTTGATATTGGTTAAGTCGACCCTGTCAAGGCGTTTCATTGAATGTCTCAAAATGCATTATAAAAATCGACATTTTCGGGTGTGCATCAACTTTTTGTAGTTCAGTGGCCGAAATAGCTCAGACAGAGTGCGGCAGCGTTCTCTCCATGAGCCGCCTCTTTTCGTCACACCATTCAATGGACCTCTTGTAAGGTATCAGAGCACCGACACTTCAAACAAATGTCCAGACTGGATACATAGAAAGTACACTGACAACCCACAATCCAAGAGCTATGATATGACAGGACGAAACAACAAGGGATACAAAGACAGCAGTCTACCAACATGACCTGACAAGTACAGTGGAAATAAGACTATACTTATGTAAACTTGTGATCTCGAGTGTCACGTGAAGACGGGAATATTTGTTTAAGTGAAAATGAGGTCCGAAACTCACGAATGATATAAGATAAGTCAAACATGACTTGAGAGAACTTACCATCATAAACAGCAATACATCAACGGTTCACACTGCCGCTAAACTGCCACACAACCACGAAGGAAAGAAGAAAAGTAAACCCTGTATAAGATGAGAGAAAGAGAA
>LUCH01003459.1:14582-34165 GCA_013368495.1 Paragonimus heterotremus
AGAACATTAGAGGAAAGTTTAAATGACATGCGCAACAGTTTCTGTAGCTGAAAATTATCCGTAGGGAGCAAAATCTGTCCCAAATTGGCTAATTTATGAAGGAAACGGAAATATGGGGCAATATTTCGGTGACGTCTTTTAATAAGCTGAAAATCATCCGTTTCTGACACAAAAATGTTGACGAGCGTTGAAAAGTGTGTTTTAACCAACAGTTAACCGGTTTGTCCTTCATTTTGCGCGCAGGTTGAAAATATTCATAGTGGGTGTTGTTATTACACTTATGCGTTTCCATGTGGAGTATGTGTTTATGTTCGATTAACAGTTTTGTACCTTTAAAACAGAAGAGAAATCTAGTGAGTTGCCTGACCGATAGGGCATACAAAATTTGTTCACCGGATACGTTAGAAAGTGAACTAGAATTCATAAAGAACGTACTTCATAACAACGGCTACCCGGAGCGATTTATTGCCAGAAATATGATCAGAATATCACCTAAACCCAAAGTGTATATGAGAAGAGGGTAAAAAAAGAAGGGGAGGGGAATGGACCTAACTACTAAAAGTAACTACGTCTATATTAAAACACACAACATCAAGGCGCCTACACCTTGCAAACAAACAACCGAGCTGTAAGTTAGCTTTTTTCTTCATCGTGGTTGTGTGGCACTTAAGCAACAGTGCAAACCACTGATGTATTGTTGTCTATGATGATGATCCACTCTGGTGTACGTAGCAGATAGGGCAATTCGGCTTATGTTGTGAAACGGCTGATATAGTCGGTGGTGTTCTGAGTATCCATCGTTGTATGTACAGTGAAATACTGACAGGACGCCCATAATTAGACAGGAGTCATTGACTCAAAAAATTGTGCCATAAGTAAGCGGACAAGCAACAGTGTGCTAGAAGTAGAATAGTTTTTGTTCGAGAAGAAGACGATGGACTTCTTTCAGCTCGCAATCTGGAAGATCAGGAGACTGTAGTTCGTCAAACATCTACATATCAACCTTCTTGGTATGATATTCAATTAGTGTGATCACCGCACCGTCTATTTTAAACCCAAAGATCTTCGGGGTGCGCAAATCCTCAAACACCATCAAGATCCAGTCTCGCTGGGAGGTATGATCGATATATTTTTCATTGTATGATAACGAATCAGACAGACTGAACCTAATCACTTCAGCAGCATAGAATCTATTCATTTTAAGAACATTCTGTAAGTTACACGGCGTGTTGTACACCAATGAGATGCAGGCGACGAACAGAACAAAATTCGTTCCGCTGATGAACTATCTACTTGGCCTTCACACTTCCCATCGCACATTTTACTTACATGGCCAGTGTCAGCTCGTCCACGCCGACACGCGTTTGTCACAAAATGATTGGTTCACGAGCTATCACAACACAACCAAGAGATGACCCCGGTAACGTGGACTTTAACACACTATTTAGAATAACATGTAACAGAAATTACAAGAATAGGGAAATCTCAGTCGTAGAGTTCAGACCGGAAATCAGGACTAGGAGAAAGTGGTGCTAAACTTCGGAGCATAGCTCGACGGATCGAAACCTATCGCGCTTCAGTCAAGACCACGTGTTAAGTTGTACGGTACTGTCAGATGTAGCGTAGTAAACGGTTTATGTGCCTATTCTTTTCCGTGCTGTCGGCGGAGAATTATGGACGTTGAGGATCGAGCGTTATGTATCGTGAAAATCGTTCCAAATCAGTTCAACTATTGTAACGGTGTTGCCAATACAACGGCATGTTGCTGGCGTCCAGTGAAACGATGCCCATTTACGCCTGGCAGTTGATGCTACGTGCACAAAGGTTGCTTACGTTACCGACCAACTTACGACAACAGCGATGACGCCATTTTTTGCAGACTCTGATCACATATTTATTAAGCAGTTCGTCTGATATCAAACCTAAGTGGTTATTCAGAGTATTGTAAATATGCAAATTAAATTGACTGTATGTAACGTACAACGTAGGCCGCCTATTCAAAACAGGGAACAACTTTAATCAGCAAATTGTATGCCGTGCCCAAGTCACACAAATATACCAAACCAGAGATGGTGTCGAAAAAATGCGGGGAATAGATAGAATCACGCGTGGAAAAACAATACCATTTCATGGTGGATTACTTCAGCAATTATTCCAAAATCGATTCTGTGTATGTGGCAAGCTCATTATGCCTCACAGGTACTCAAGAGTCACAATATGTGATGGCTTTTAAAACGCTAAGAGAACCAGATGCGAGAACAATAGGCCGGATTCGGGTAAAGCTACGAGAGAACAGATCATACCTTCATTTTACAACAAATATAACATCGCCTGCATTCCAATTTTCATAATAGGTTTGGACTTGAATGTTGCCTCACACCGATTGTCTGTCACATTCACAGAGGCTTTCACCATCGTAGAAGAGTGCTGATGAAGTATATCGATCGATTGACACTTTTTTATGTCCCGTATGAGGGCACAGTTCGCATCTACAGATATTGATCACCGCCATCCCATTCAATTACTTGGTAAATAGTATTCTGAAAGAAATATTTGGGGGTTTAGAGGACCTCGGAATGAAGCTTCTGCAAAAGTGGAAAGCCGACAATGATGAGCAAGCAAAAGAGGTTGCTTTGCATAATTTTTGTACAAACAACATTCAGACGAGGTCAAGCTGTTGAAAAGATAGGCATAGTCGGTATTAAATGCCATTCACAACTCCGAAGTGCCAAGCTGTGCTACAACATTAAGTTAATCTTGACGCTTACTTTTATGTGGCAGACAGGTCGAGTGAGGTTGTTGTTTAGGTCACCTACATGGATAGTGTCACCTCATCAACCTGTAACATGGCCGACGACGCATTTATGAAGTAAACGAGGGTAGGCAATTGTAAAGCTTGGTCGTTTGTGGATAGTGAAAACCGCCGGTTGCCAAATATGGAGGTCTACAATGCGTATGCACGCTTGATCTTGCTGTGAAGGTCGGAAACATAACCTGTTTGCCAATGAGCTTTCGGAATTCGACAACCATCCCGTATCAAAATGAGCTGGTAGTAATGTGACAGATTGTCGGCGTATACTTGTGAAATCTCACATTTGAAGGTCAACAATAGAGGTAACAAAAATACGTGGTTTATGCCGGTTAGTTCACTACTTCGTACGTCGACGAAGATTCCGTAACATCGTGCATTAATCACTACAGTTTCTGACGTCCAGAAAGAACCGCAGTGATTAGGCAGTGACGCGATCAAGGGTTATAAACTCACGGAACTCTCTGATCAACCAGATCTGGAGATGTCGCATATCAGGTTTGTGAGAACACAATCATCAATGCTGTCAGTTAAGGGTGCATGTGGACACTGGTGTGAACTACAGATGATGACGAGACTGTAGCTGTAAGATCAGTGATTCCTTCTCAGAAGTGTCAATAATATTTTCGCCTTCTGAATTGTTTACGTCCGGGTTTGCTACCCATGTAGTACAGCCGGGACCAACAAGTCGAACCATAATACTCATAGGTACAACATAAAAAGAAATATATACACGTGCCAGTGTGTGCACAATCATTAACTCACCGCATTCTCGACTTGTCCTCCCAGGAAAACATTGAATGCAAGTCGAACAGACTACGTCCAAACGAAGCTAGCGTATCCCAGTCCCAACCGTTCGGGTCCTTGGCAACCTCGCACATCGGCTGACCCTGACTTGATCGTGAGCTCATCGCCCCAGACTGCCTGGTCGGCAGAATGGAAATAATTCCGGATTGTACAGCAACGTGATCGACCCAAGTTTCAGGAGACTATCAGACAAGAAGTAAAATATTCGTGCATCACATGCACAAGCTAGCAGTAGAAGTGAGTAAATTTTTGAATAAGGACAACACGGGACAGGTAACTGTGTCAGCTGCTTCTTTATAACAAGCGCATCATTGTCTTTTAAAAAGTAGCGCTATGGACACAGATTACTATTGGAGATCGAAGTGCTACAACACAAATCTCAATTCAAGGTTCAGTAATTCAAATGTACGGGAGGTTCGCACAGTAGTCTCGTTATGAGTAAAAAAAACAAGTATACAGTCGAATATAATCCCTACAAAACAGAGACGCAATAAAACAACAAGGTAGACAATGTTGAGCGAATTGATGTCATCGATTAAGTAAGATTGTCGAGAAACAACGGTTGCGATCTGTACAGTCAATGTAACAGATTCATAGTTAGGGTAGAGGTAACAAATAACACAACAGAGCAAAATGTATACATTCTCGTCACCGACAGCAGTGCAGCAATGGTTGATACAGATGCATCATTTAGCACCCCACTGTACTATTCCGCCTCGTCAAACGTTCCCATTATACAGACACACCGGTCGAAAAGAAGCTAACCAATCACAACCGTTTACATCCCACCACGCTGTCAGCAGTTCTTCATATTACAACTTACGCGAGTTAGTTGCAGTATCAACAAACAGTACTCGGCGCAACAGTAGCATCATGTGATGCATGGTGCCAGTATCGAAGTCTAGAAGGGCAGACTGGGCTGGTCTGACTTGCATTAGCAAATATTCGCCTTTTAAGACTACTTGTTGACACCATCAGAAAAGCAGCAGGAACCAAAGCGAATTCGTTGACAAGCTCCGAGATGAAAGGTTAGGCCGAAGAAGGCCAACAAATTGCACTAACCTGGAACCCATTCAGTGTCGACGTGCCTGCCACCCCGTCTACTGTTCTCAAGTCTGTGGAGCCCCTCTGGCGAGCGAGACACTCTAGGAACGGTGAATGAAGCGGAGCGCGAATGAGGCTTGCTGGATCGATGAGTTGAATTTCATGCGTGTACATGATTCGATGTACGCGTTCCAGCCACATCACAGCTAACTGACTACCGCAAAGTTTTGGTTGAAGAAGCCCGACGTGATGTAGACGACGAGCGGCCGGGTGCTCATGTGGCAACAGAGAACAGGCCTAGGGACAAATGATATATGCAGTGACGCATTAAGTGATTAGAAAAACTGATGATTACGAAAAGACTTGGAGTCTGAATGAACCAATTCATTTAGAGATGGGGTTATAAGACCCCGACCGTGGTTGGCAACCAGACTAGTAAGTAGTATGTTGTATGTTGATGAATGAGATGCGGGGAGATGGTTAGAATCTTGGCAAACTGCAGACTATTCAACTGAAGATTTCAAATAGTTCAGTACCAATGCAGCGTAATATGACTAAAAGGTGTATTCTGATCTGTCGATTCTCTGGGAGAGCTAAGGTCGAAGAAAAAACCAGCGGTGCCTTCCAAAATACAAAAACGTTCTGAAATCGTTCCACTAACTTAATTGGTGATCTAAGTTCGAAAATACACAGCAGAGAATAATATCTCTATTACACAAGTTGTACGTAAAGTTTGCAAACTTGGGTACAACTAACACACCAACTTTGTCAACAACATGATGGAGTAGCAATGAGAAGTACGCAAAAGTGTCGCAGATCGGGACATGAACAAACCAGCACATATAAAATGTATTCGGATATGTACTAAGTGAGCGTCCTGAATCGCCCTGTTCATTGCTTTGTTCAAAAGAGTACACGCATAACTACCATGGCCTGTGTAATGTGTCTGATGATACCAGTAGAATGGTCCCTGCGGCAAACGTCATATGTAATTTGACCCGCCTCTTTTAAAAGTGAGTTTTTTCTCGAGTCGTAACCCTTGAGTTGAAAACGGAATGCGGGCGACAACCGGCGGAATATCACATCCACTTAATAGCAATGAATCCGACAAACGATCTTCACTAACAAACGTACATCGGATAGAATGACCCCATGAGATGAAGGTGTTGGGAAAACAGATTTGAACACAGTGTTTTATCCAGGAAAATAATTGAAAACGTTCCTTATGGTGTAGTGATACATCAACTGGAAGGTTTACATATAAAAACTATGAACACTGTGATCACAATCCGTTCTACAAAAACCGCCTATATGCAGTGCGGATGAACATAAAAGTTAAGAAAAATGAGCATAATGACTGATAACCACTAGAGATTTTGGTTTGCATAAACTCGTATCAAACAAAATCCCATATCACCTTCCAGTAATCGAAAGGTCCTGAGCAAATTAGTGATTTCTGTGACTTCAACTTGGACAGAGGTCTTAGTAACGATGTCATCGTGAGGAACGTAAGCAATCAGAGGAGTACTCACAAGTGAAGGTAGCTGACCGATTGCATATTATAGTTCCATTGTGCAAAGTGGCCGAGGCAAGGATATGTACTACTAACGAGCTCTGATATGAGCGAAACCGGCTAGCGCGCACGGGTTGAATTCGAATTGCGTAACAGGGCGTGCTGCTGTGTTGTTGACGCCGTTTTAGTTTTCGTTTGTGTAGGCTGTGTGCATGGCTTATTGAGCGTTTGGCTCATGCTTGTTTCTTGTTGTTTCCTTTCACATGACTGTTGTTGGAGCCCTTATTCGGAAGAGCGCTGTCCCCTGATGTCTCCACGTTGCCCTAAAGTTGGTCCGCAGGCGTAACGGATAATTAGAGAAGAAACAGCCGGCTTGCATGTTACAAAACTAGAGTCCAGTGTTACTTTTTGAAATAGGTTAGCTGAAAAGTCTATGGGCATGTGAAGGCTCTGATCAATGGTGATCGAACTCCACCTTATAAAATCACGATTTTCCAAGCACTAATCAATTATTGCTGTGGCATGACTGCAGTCTGATTTCTGAAACAAACGGGCGCAGCTCTAAGAAAACCGGTATCCCTAAGAGTTATTAAAGATACTTGTAGCTAAAACATGTTCGCAATGTTCCGTCAGTCAGTTACCTTTCGAGCTGAATTCAGCTGAATTTAACACAACCAGCAGTTTTCACATGGCAACTGATTAAAGTTAGCGCACAATTCTTTTTGGTACAAAACCACTCATTACTGTGTGCTCGTTACCCACGTGAACTGCCACAAGACCAAGACAAAACTGTTTATAACCTACTCATAACAACCATAGTAACTGGGAACACCACTTGTATAACTCGTCCGGATACTCTTTCAACGGTTTGTTGCTATCTTCCAAACAACACGACAACACTGATGTGCCCTATGTTTGAGTTATAACGTCAAAGGTGGTGATAGTTACTATAAAGAAATAAACCCTTCAGAATAAACTGCCAGTATTATGCTACCTCAAATCCGTACGATGACCGTCCCCTAGGCAAAAAGAAAATCGGCTTCAGTAGAAGGTTGGTGGAAGCCACTGTTGGATATATGTCCAAAGCAGTTGATGCAAAAGACAGAGAAGTTGCCGTTGGAAAACACGTTTCCCACAGAACTCGCTTGTGTCTTACAGTGTTCATTGCAATAGGATGGTTTTTACGCGGAGAGTCGCTGTCCAATCATGTGATCATTCAATAACAACAAAAGCACGACACGATATGTGAAATAATTCGAATATGAATCATAACCAACCAACCACACACGAACATGATAATCAGTATAGAGAAACTGGCGATCGCACGGATTATGTATACCCACGTCATGGTGGTCTAAACAAGTTATACACATTTACCGCCAAACGAAGAGCATGAAGTAGAGCCGCAGACCTGAAATAAAGCCAAATTTTGTTTCACGATGTTCGGTCGCATGTTTGGAATTATTAGCTGTAGACAGCTAAATGATAATCGGACTGAAAGTTTTTGTGTTACAAGTCAAATTCCTGTTCAATTGTCCACTGGCCTGTGGTAAGGTGACCAAGAGAATGGATGCATGCATTTCTCACTGCATCCTAACTGGTCAGGGTGAGCACAGGAGACAACTTATAGTGCTACAGGGACAGTGACATAGATGCAATGTGTCAGGATGCATACTCTCACACTGACAAGTCACAACTGGTGTGCAACGATCAGCCCACAGTTATCTAGCGATCGCGAGACAATGAACCAGGACCCTTTGTCTGCTGGAACATCGAAACACAACTTGAACTGAAATGGTTATACTATCTCGACTGATTACACCTTATCAGTTATCCAGAAAAAGTTCACAGGCGAACCACAGTGTATTACGTACTAAGCCCATTCAGACAGCTAATTATGTCAACACATACTAATTGTTTAACCAAAAAAACTCAGAAACTCGCTGGCTTTCATAAATGATTCTCCTTCCGTTTTCGCCGGACAGAGGACGTGGAGGCGCCCGGTGCTACTTATTCAATGTAGCAACGTACCTGGTTCATCGATTTTTCAAGTTCAAACATGTAAATCCGACCTGACATTATCACTCTTAAGCACCGAAAAGATGTACCACTCTAAATTAATCGGATTCCTTAAAACAAAACGTACATGTATGAAAGATAGTATAGAAGCAGGTGCCGATAGACTACTTACTGTAATACACTTTCCTGGTACAGCACTTTAAACTAGCGGTCTTTAGCATAGTATCTTTTCAATTTTTTACAGAAGAACGATAAAAACCTGATAGCCCGCGATCACACCACCACGTGATTGCCCTGAGGTTGATCGAATCCATGGCTGCACCACGCGTGAAACAGTTAAGCTCGTCGGTATAAAGGCGAACCATGAGTCCTACGAGGACATGCTATAAGACTTTGTCACCCTGGGAATCGACTCTTCAGTTGAAACTTTCCACGAAACATGCAGACGAACTGTAGCGGTGATATTCAGATCAGTCCACTTGGCACAGGCTAATTGTCAGAGGCAACTGCAATCAATAATATACGTGCGTGAAACTAAAAGGAGGACCAAGTCTCCGAGATGTAGAACTTAATGGTTACCACAGACACTGTGACCAAACTATAATACACAACAGGACGTCTCTGCGAAACCACAGATGGTGACAGTTGCCGGGTGTAAACGAGTCGAAGGGGATAGAACAACGTTTCTTTACGAGGTCCACAGAATGAACAAAAATCAATTTTGCCACGCTTGTAGGGCTTCTTTGAACAGACGACTTGCACACTTGTTGAGGCGTCTCATTGGGGTTTGTTTGTATCACGCCACTGCTGTGACTTGGATGGACAGGCCGTCAACACAATTTGACAAGCCTTTGACGTCACTCCTTTTGTCGATTTACAGTTTGTTAATTTGTCCTGTCAAGCGGATGGGTGACCTCTGAACAAAGGATGAGGCAAAATAGACAAGAACAACGTTGGATGACGAACTTAGATGGTTATTCCAAAGCAGAGGACAGTCTATGATGGAGTGATGGCTACCAGAAACCGATGACAATATGGACCATTTGTACCAGTGGTCAGGCTGCGGGCGGCATTCTCTATGTGATGCGGTCTCTTTTATAGAAATGAGAAACACGATATATGTAGAATGAGACGCGCACAATTATGGAAGTCAATCATTACCGTGGATACGTCGACCTAGGAGTGCAAGCGCGTCAACCAGTTGCACCTAATTCGGAGAGCGAGATAATCCACCAAGTTACTCGTTTGGATCACCGTACGAACAAAGTTCACGTGCAAACCACAACGTTCATCTGTGCAGTTTTAAAAGCTGTACAGGGTACACGCACGTGTATGCAAGATGACGGAGAATGTCAGTGACCGTTAAACCTTCAACGTGCGTCAGTGATCGCTTAATATAAAATTACGAGGGTTGATTCTGTAAAACAACATTTTTCAAACCACATTATAGAGTCAAAACCGAAATGGTAACGCAGTCGACAAGAAGCATGGTTGAAAAAAACCAATCTGAGGACTAAACATTCAGAAAGATCTACGTCTCCCACTATGTGGGTGCCTTCATCGTAGCTCACTGTAGAGAGTGAACACTCCAACGTTACATCTGACGAATCACGAGTGATTGAATCTATACTGAACTGCTGGAACTGAGCATGAGGGAATTATTCAAATCGACATGGCGGTGGACAGACAATGAAGTATTAGATATATGTATCGGGAACCAGATAGAGCCCGCACCACAAACCAGATCAAACTGTCACAAATGTGAGATTGCATGCCAACAGTCCGTTCATCTAAAGGTCAGTTCTATCTGAAGTTACTCATAAACTCATTGTAATGGAAACGTCACAAACGAACGATCTGATGACAACAGACAACTGAAATCGAATGGTTCACTCACCTTGTAAGCAAGTAACCCAAACAGCAGGCCAGCTCGAACGGATGTGCCTTCATTGGAATCCGAGATAGCACGTATAAGACCCTGGACGTAGAGTAGAAAAAATATTGACCTTGGCTTGTATAAGAAAATCTGTCGCTAATTTTAGTGCTGCATTCCAGCGCACATACAACCTGGTAACCTTAGACAGAGAGACCAAGCAGCGGAACAGGGAACGAACAGATGTAGTGAATAAATATAATATAATATGCATATATATAATATATAATATAATATCTGGTAAAAAATGCATTCTCATTGGCGGTCAATGCAAGTGTCGTACTATGTCATTTACAAGCAACTATTTCAACCATAGTGTTCTGCTCGTTAAGACGTGCTTCCGATCTATTCAGTCAAGTCTCTTGGATCATCAGCAGGACAGCTGGGAGTTCGGCTACACAAAAAACCATCACGTGAGATAACCTGGTGTTCAAAATGAATCACGCACTGTCGTGTATTTACGTAGACTAAATACAGCCAATGTGAGTGGTCGGCTAAGGATGCAGACGACATCACGGGGTAGATTAGAGCGGACAGTTACAAAGGAGTCCCTACGTGGTGAAGCTTCAATGAATTGCAAGACGACAACTATCACGCCGTCTTGATACAGAACCTATAAGAAGTTAACGACCTACTCTGTTCAGTATTGGGACCCGTATTAACTTACCACCGTTTCAGTAGCGATACTTCTCTATCCGCTTCCTTTTGTGTTCCAAATAAAGCAAGAGGGTACGATAACTGTGGTTTCATTGTAAGTCATGATTGTCAACACCAGTAATCCAGTTTTTTGATCTGTATACAACGATAGCCCATCTCAGTCTACCACTTTGTGGTGGACCTCGGAAGTAATGACCAGTAATGACTCGTCATGCGACATGCTAGATGCCTTACGTGATGAAATGCAGCTCAGCCTCAAGCTGTGAGTCAAATGGGCTTGACCTTACAATGAGCGACACAAACCAAGCAGTACGGATGATATATCGAGATCCCAGTAACTATTAGCAAGGAGACAGGAGAGCAACGGTAGTATCGGTCACTAGTCATGTTTGGGAATGGATGAAGCACAGATTGGAAAATTTAAAAAGTTCTCCAAAGTTTCACAATCGATCAGTACACACTTGACTGAAAACATGAAGCCTGACAGTGACAACGGAGCGGAAAAATAAACCATACGAAAAAAGTTAAGCAATATTAAACCCTTCCTGAGTGCGGGAGGTGAAAAAAGGAGAAGGTGATTTAAAATAACATGGTAACATGTGAAACAAAAGAACAACGAACAAACTAGTGAAGTTGCTCTGAGAACAAAGACTGTCGAAGGATGTAGTGCATCACCACGTAGTTGATGTGAATAACACTGAGAGCCAAACTAGAAACTGGTGCATTTGAATAATAGTTCCGTTGTTGCTTGCTTTCCAAAGAGGAAAAAATAACCCATCTCTAAAAAAATCAATGACAACAAATAACAGGTCTCTAATTGGACATGAACTGGATGTGGATTCCTCCAACTCTCGGAACATCCCATTTCAACTGAACAGGGTTCGAATGTTTCGCCACAAAACTGTTTGGAGTGGAAACACAAACTCGTCTTCTAAAAGTACCTACGGAACACAACTTACTCACAGCAGCCGACCGTCAAGTGATTCGATGATTTACACGCCGGCTGATTCGGTTCATCCAGGAGATGTTTAGCTGACTCAACTTTAATAGCAAAATGCGCCGGGTCAGAACTGATTTCCTATTAATTGACGCTGTCTTGTCAATATTTGGTAAAGAACCACATGCGGATCGGTAGCGAAAGGATCAAAATGAAATCCAACACGGATTAGAGCAGGTTAGGGAAAAACAGGTACCGACAAACACAATATTTACTCGTTCTATAGAAGTCCGCTGAAGTGATCGGAATGAGTTTGTTAACAAGCCATCACTTCTGTCAATACCCTGATGATCAGATGACGTAATCCGACAGTGCAGATGCGAATACAAAACAGTCCGATTACCTTAACTGCCATGGTTGCTGGCTGAGTCATCGAATCGAAGTAGAATCAAGTAACATTCAACTGGTTAACATAATCACCAGGTTTTGCCAGGACCAGACAGTTTTTCAGCAAGGTACTCATTAATGCCAGTTGAATATCACTCGCGTGTAATCGTAACTTTGTTTTCTTATGTACTGGTTGGCCGGTCCATTTCAAAAGAAACCACTCGAACCGAATACAACTGCTGTTCAGTTCGAACATTCGTACAAGTCCTCGTCTACGACCAGATTTGAGCACCAGCCGTTGTAGTTGACACTTCACTTCAGTTACAAATACTTGCACATGCAGCTCAAGTTCCCTGATGACTTTGAAAAGCTTTGATGACTCAATAGTTCTGTTTTTTGCAAAAACGACTGGAAAATATTACGCTCATTGGTGACGTTGACGACGTTCATTTGGTGTAAACAGGTTATATTCGTTGTACGGTCCTGCGTCTCTGCAGAGACAAGCGAAACACTATACACTTCCGAGTCAAGAGCAAACACAACTGAAATCATAACACATGAAGAGGAGACTAAATAGAGTCTTAGAGAAAGACTAAATTCAACTCATCCACTGATCTTGTTAGACAGCACAACAGAAAATCGATCAAAAGGAGGCCACTACTGATGATTAAACGGAAAAACAGTAGGATAAACAAAGATGGATAATTCTCTAGAAAATTTTATAAACAAACGATTCTCAACAGCCGAATATTAGTAGCGAAAGTAATCGGTAAGCCGTCATCACTTACCTCATAGAGACCGGCTTGAATAAGCGTGGTTAATAATAACGCTGTGTAGGTCTCCATTAAATCAATAGTGCCACCTGAGTTGGAGCCATATTTGAAAAAAATACGACACCCTTCAGCCGCAACAAACCCCCCGTCTAGATCCCAAGCACTTCTCGAGGACGGTACATAGAACGATCGTGCGCACTCATCTGAGGTCGACGTAGAGTCTCCAACTCCAGAACTACGTGGTAGTTGAGTGAAGGAAGCATGTGATCGTTGATTGCCTATACTCGCACTATTGTTTGTTGGAGTGGGGTATGTGTACACAACTGGTAGAATACATGGTGCACAACGAGCGAGCGCCTCGTTGAGACCCAGAACGGCAGCTTTTACGTCAACAATCGAAGGATGCAAGGTGGGCAATGAAGGGAACAGGCCGGAGAGAAAGTCAAGGATTTGGTTCTAAAGGAAACGAAAAAATCGAATGAAGTTTAATCACCACACAACCATAGAACAGCAGACTCAACTGAGAGAAAACAGAGGAGAAAAAAGATGGAGCTTGATTAGTAACGTACCCGACCTAGATTTTTTTAAACCACATCGACCTGTTTATACTTTGTAAACAAACCATCGGATTGCCAATGAAAGTAAGAGGACATCACCGTGACGCTGAGTGCCACGAAGAAACATGTTTGCAGAAAGTTTAACGTATTCAAACGAGGCTTCACGGAGTTTTACGAGTTTAGTTTTACGCATTCAATACTGACATTGTGGAATGATATCTCCAGAAGGTTTGTCTGATCGCAGCTAGCATAAACATATACTTCTAAACACACCACGTATTAGTCACAGGGTAAACATCCCAAATGAATATAGAGGCTATCCAAAATTTTTACAAATGAACGAACACAAATAGCAGACTAATGTCGCACAGCAGAACTCCAGTAACTAACGGTAAAAAGCAGTGAACATCTTACTGCCTCATTGCAATGGTTGAAGCGGTTCCTGACTTGACAACTGTCCTGTTTCGTCTAATTTCACAAACATTACTTATAAATTGTTTGCATCAGAGAGCACCAACGCTTCGAACAAATGTTTCGATCAAATATTCTGAACCCCGATCGAGTGTGCACGACCCACAAATTACGATACGACAAGACAAGAAAACGGATGACAAAAACAGCATTATATCGATAGCGCATTTATTCATCCGAACCTTCGACCTGATCATACTAGCGGAAATGTGGCCGTATTTAAATAAAAGTGATCTTCAGTGCCACTTGAAGACGACAACAAATACTCAAATGAACGTGAAGTCCGTATCTCATGAATGGTACAAAATAGGTTAAATCTGACTTTAGACTCCTGTTCTTAGGATTAAGTTTACCCTACTCCTAACAGCAGAATTGATAATTCAGAAGACACCGAACTGCGGAAAAGTTTAAATTCGGCCGGATTCGAACCAGCGACGGAAACAGTATGCTTAGACGCGACAAGGGCTTTACCAGCTGACCTACAAAGCCATGTTAGGAGATCAGAAATTTTATAGTGGGACTCAGTTACCTAACCAACCCCCGGCGTCATGCAGAATCCATCAAATGATCCAAACAGGATTTCTCAACCAACTTACGCTGGAATGTCAGCGATGAGCATTGAACTTTTCAACGGTTTCCCTGCATGCAATTCCACAGCAGAATGCGGATGAACGTACGAGTCCAGATTTGCCATGTGCACAAAGACAGGTTGATCCCATCGAACTGTGCTGATGTGCAGACGATCTCAAAATGTCAAGTTTTTACACGAGCCACACACACACACTACCGAATCAACTGTATGAAAGAACTAAGTAACCGAACAAAAACACGTGTTGATGATATGGAACACATAAGTTCAGCCGTAAGTAGTCAAAATCTGTTAAACGAACTGCGCTCTGATATGTTAATCGGGTGGGCAGAAAAAAGTGGAGCAAGCAGAGGAAAAGACGTACCCGCATTTCGGTGGTTCCTACGGCCAAGCTGTACATGAGGGTTCGAAGACAAGGTAGGCCTTCATGAAGGAAGTAAAAAAGTCCTGCAAGGGGAGAAAAAGTTGGTGTCATGAGCCTTGTGTACGCAAACGATTACGTACATAGTTCGACAAGAATACTGGAAAATACTGATGCGATTGGGCAATAGATGAATTGACAGTTGATCACATGGACAAAGCAAACTGGTTTTCATGATAGAAGCAACAATAATTGTACGTTTGGAAATCCACGGGATTGGGCGCTGAATATATTCACAACCTGGCACAGACGAGTAGAGGATATGTGGATTTTGGATCACAATGCCATGGAGTTCTATCCCATCCCTATGGGGAAACGATTGTCCTAGCGCCAGTATAAACAGGCGACACATGGGACGATGGGCGAAACTTTTGACAATTAAGTTTAAAAAATCCAGAATAGTTTGTTAACATGCTGCAGTACCCCCACCACAGTCACCCTCGTGTAACTGTCAATCTCTAACTTTTTTTTTTCCAAAAAAAGTGACTGTACGCAGTGATGGGGGATGCAGAAGGCATGCGCAGTGATTGCGTACGATCCATAAAAATGCCATAAGCTCCACCACTAACCCACTGAGAGAATAGTTACCAAATGAAAGATATCGCTTTTGTTATTTGTTTACTCTAATGATCATAAAAAGAATGAGTAGACTGATTGACCGGAAAAAGAACAAAACACACGTTTCGATGTCTATCGCTCATAAGTCTGGACGTAGGAGAGTTTTATGCTACGTGGTAAAAGCCAACTATCAATGTGAGTGTGGGTGAAAGTGGAACAACCAGACACATGTGTACGGGAGCGGCTGCTATTATGTTCGGCCGTGACAATTGTAGAGCTGTTTCTGTGAACAGTGAACCAGATAGCGTTCGCTTTGGCGGTGGCTAATATTCGTTGTCTGACCATTTGGGGACTCTGTGGACAGTGCGAAAACTCTGCTCTGAGTCTATCCGATGGTCCACAACAGGTAGATGTGCTACGACTACATTGTTGATAGATTTCGTCACTCCGGTTCCAAACTAGGCTGAGTGATGCTCTTTGACCCATTTGAACAAACGTCTAGTAGTGCGTCCAACGTATTCCGTTATAAAACAGCAGCTGGACGAGTATACAGGCAGGAATTGGTAGAGGACAGGAAATTTGTCTTTCAAGCTCGAAGCCAACAAGGTTGATGTAGTGAACCAACTGTGCGACGTCGCTGCTGGGAATGTGCCCGAGAGTCTAGTGAAGCCCATGATTGACTCTCTGTTCTGCTATCTCCTCTGAAAGACAAACGAACGAATATTGCCTTGTTCTTTACTGTGGTCATCAGATCGCGTGATTCTGCCGACATCATGTTGAGCGGTATAAAACGATCGGGTTGGCCATCTTGTCGCAACATATTGGCAATAAAGTTTAATTCCTGATATAATGTGTTTGCAGAACAAGTTTTTGCTGTACTAGCCAAGGGACTGATGAGGCACAAACTAGGAAAACTAGTGTACCATCCTGTCCAAGTCGCTTTGCGAAACACGGAGCACCGTAAAGTACTGTCACTTTGTCGTTCCAGAACCATATCTAGAAACTGAAACGAGTTGTCTGATTCAACCATTAAGGTATACGTGATATTTGCGTATGTTTAATTGAATGCTTGAACCACATGCAATAACTCATCCACAGAGTTCAATATGACAAAAATATCCTCAATGGAACGTCGATAGAAATATGTTTTCAATTGTGCGACTCAATTGCCAAAGCTCTAATTTACCCATAAATAAGTCGGCTAACAGTGGGCTTCACGCGGACCCTATTGCAACTTCGTCTGTTTGCCAATAGTATTGGAATTGTACATAGAATGTGCAGCGTAGAAGCTCTTTGAGCTTCGGCATCAAAACATTGAATTGCATATTTGATTGCTTAATGTATTTGCAGAGAAAATCGACGGTCTCCTTCAAAGGAACATTGATGATCAATGACGATAAGTCCAGGAAGCACACAAATTGATCACACACACTAGCATTCTCTACACTCGAAACAGAATCAAATGAGTGATGTGGGGTACGGGAAAATAATTTCCCACAGATAGGTTCCAACAATTCTGTTAACCACTTTGTTATCTCATGGTATAGCGAACTATACATGTCGAGAATGAGTCTTAATGGTTTGGATTATGAACTATGGGTAAGCCGTATAAACGAGGAGTGATGGAGCTAGTCGGTACGAAATGTGCCAACAGAAAAGGCTACAACGACAAAACGTTAGCAACTTTATCAGACAAGAAAAAACCTGTTAAGACGGAAGGGAGGAAAGATAAAACAAATTTGATCGAGAGTCAAATAACAGGAACATGGTTATTAACGTTGCGTATAACCACATTTCTGTTTTATATATAAGTCAAATAACAGACAATCTTGAGCAACTTTTGAAACGTGGAATCACCGAGATTTAGTTTGCACGTTTCGAACCGAGGACGGGATAATACAACGACCTTGCAATCCTAAAACAACATAAGGCGAGCAATATTTCCACTTCTCAAGTTTTACCCCGATGGTATACAAACGTGGATTGGTAAAGACTCAGTGTTATAGAACCAAGCACATTTTCACCCTTGATAAGCTGCAGACACAACAAGAGACGTTATGTGAAACGTTGCTAAAAAATTGACATTCTGAAAAATTCATAGAAATTCACGTACTGACTAAGTGCCGCGCGCCAGTTCGAATGGGCTGACAAGAAGACATAGTTCTACTTCGGCATTTCGGAGAGGATCATATGGCAAACGTTAAGCACAAGTAGAAGTCTGTCCTATCCTGCATGAATGCAGCGGCTCAGTTGCGCTTGGTTTAAACCACCAAGGGATCGGTTCTATGTGATCTGGAACACAGATGATCTACCTAGTCTGTTTTTCACGTTGTCCACCAGTTCACTCACAAGTGCAATGATGTTTACACAGGCAGTACAGGTCGACAACTACCTCATCGAGTAGAAGAACACGTTCCGAAAAGGATGGAACAATTGACAACATAACAACCTCAAACCGGTGAATCCGTTGCTCGAAATCCTGCATCATCAGTTGCTAAATACCTCATGAACACAGGCCACTAAGTTGACCCGGTCAGTTCATCAAAAATATTGTCACGTAACTAGAACCCGCACGTACCTGACCACGAACGAAGCATCGTAGTGAGACATAGTTTGGCACAATCCGTGAAGGAAGGATGACTGAAACGGAAGAATGCTCTTTAAAAGACCCCAAAACAAATGGCGTTGGTGTTGAGCGCAAAGGGATCACATGGCATACGAGGGAACAAATAAGCTGCTGTTCAAAAATAGAAAAAAATAATGTAACGTGAAAAGAATCGTAATGTAACAAAAACTGCTAAAATTATTAGGGTTGCAAAATGAAAACAGTGATAAAATTCCCTGGCAAACCGTGTAAAACTGCGAGCTGCATCTGTAGTTCTACAATCGATTTACAAATCTCCTTTCTCTACTTGGACAGATTCAATCTCAAAGGTTTTATCAAAGCTCCCACCCCAGTTCGCAGCAAGTAGTTAGTCGACGGAGAGCTGTTGATATCAAAAGTGAGGGGCACAGATTTTGTATCACAAGACTTGCTAAAACGTGAGAAATGATGGGGAACAAGTCTATAACGTAAATCTGCCTAAAACTACATACGGAAGGATTAAATAGCCCGGGGTTGTATGTAAGTGATTCAGCCTGAAAGTCTACAAGCAAGAAAGCGATAAATGTCATATGATCTTGATTACAGATAATGTTGACGTAGGCGGTCGCAACTAAAATCTGTCCTAGCATGCTACGTGCCAGCAAACTTCATTTGGGTCGGAAAGCTTGAAGTTGAATTCACAAAGAGAAAAACTACACAGCTTTTAACCAGCTAAATTAGAATTAAATTGGCCATACAGAAGGCAACAGCTTACCTGTCAAAAGTGGGTCTCGGCTGACTGGCACGTTCAAGCATAGAGGTGAATGGGACAAAAAATTTCTGAAAGACAAGAAGGTGGACATCACAGTAATCAGAAGGTAAACGAGCATGTATTGGATAAGTGATGTGATCCTCACCTTCGAAAGACTTACCGCAATAAGTCTGGAAGGTACCAGAGCAATCGTTCCCGCGACGTTCATCAGACTCAATAGACCTAACAGAACAGCCTCCTGAATGCGTGACGAATGGATGGTGTTCACATGAAGTGAGGCGACGAAAGTAGACATGAGGGCTTGTACACCTACATGATCGATAGAATCCAGAGAGAGGAGGGATGAATGCAGCTGAGAAGAATCGGGTTTCTGAGGAGGCTTAGACGATTCGGAACATACACTCCAGGAGCTAGATGCCAGGTTTTGGATATGTTCGGGCGCCAATATGACTGGTAGAAAGTGAGCGGACAGACAGAGCGAATCGTATGGAAGACAGAGACACATATAAGTGCGGAGGACATTAAAAAAAAATACACATCACTATCATTGACAGTAAGACATCTGTTCATACGTACGCGTTGGCCGTTACAAGGATGTTTGAAAAAACAGATGTCGGGTGGTCCATTAGCGTCAATGTGCTGCTTATGCGGATTTGAAAAGTCACAATGAGTTATTCATCAATCAGTACCCGTCTTCCATATATATATATATATATATATATATATATATATATATATATATATATATATAT
>LUCH01003459.1:42830-64212 GCA_013368495.1 Paragonimus heterotremus
TTCTAACTAATGCTCGCTTGTTCTTCATTAGTGTAAAGCTTGTGAAGTGAGTATATTGATCAGTCCAGGTGGGCTTTCGATACACATACCTTCTTACTGATCCATCATCCTTGCGACCGATGATGTCTAAAATCGGTAGGCATCCATGCTTTTACAGCTCACAGGTGACTGTAAGATCAGAATGGCATACGTTGAACCGGTTTACCATCTTATCGATTATTTACGAAGATTGCGCAAACATGGGAATGTCATCCCCATAACGTTTGTACAACGGCAGCGACGAAATATCATGTTGATGATAAAAAGACGAATGGCTCAAGATATCTACGAATGACTTACGAATTGCAGTTCCGCAAACCGCCGTTCCTTAGCATAACGCTACTGAGCTGAGACAAAATCACTTCCTAGAAGTATTACGGTAAAGGTGGCTGATCCAGAACCTGTCCTGATCGATCCACTAAAGAAAACGGAATAGTTGGATCACCAGGACGTTCAATGATTAGCCTTTTTATTCATTACACTAACGATCAAATGGATTTTACAAGCCATTACAAAACCTAGCATTTGTTATGGCAAGAACCATGGTTGCGACGTAGAAGAAACAAACCCGCAGACTAGCCGAACTCACATAACCTTGGATTGATAGACCGGCGCGTACGTAAACGAGGCTGGTTGGTAAGTAAGTCATGCGAAGTGTTGCGTGGTGAACAATTCCAATTCGCCGATGAAAGAGCCGGTAGTCTGCATCGCAGTCCTGGGTTAGGTGTTTGTGTATCGAGGTGTCGCGAAGGGACCGGCTGGCGAGACAGATGTGTCATTCGGTCAGGCACGTAGGATAGATCTAGGCATCTGCCAGAGAGAGAAAATGCGACGACAATTTTTTTAAGACAGAAATGCCTAACAGAAATTTGGGGCATATAATTCCCCACAATAAGTAACCAAAATAGTTCAAGAACAAAACGATCAGAAGCTGTGAAGTGTTATGCGAATTCATAAAGGAATGTCTGAACAAAACACGAGTTTGGAGAATGAATGCGCCAACGATCTACACTGTGCTGACTGGCCACTGTACCATGCAGTTCGACGGAGACTAACCATAAAACACCGTTTGGCGAGGAAATCAATCCATATTGTGTTTAAGAGTTCCACATGTATTGCCGGAAATGATAAACATTATCTCAGTGAAAGTTTTAAATGCACCCGGTTAAGCCTGGACATTCTGAAATGGATCATAGTGTGTATCAACAATGGTCATTCATAGAATATGGGATGAAAATTCAACTTCGGCAAACTTTTCCATAACTGCTGTCAAAATTTTGGAAAGCGTTAGCTGTCTAACACTGGATCAATTGTTTAGAACGCTTACAAGGCATCTGTTGGGCTCTAGGAAGAGTGTAAATTGAAATGAGGAAAAAAGCATCCCCAACGTGAGATTACGATCAGATGCAACAATATCGTGAGAACGATGTTCAAACGAAAATCGCAAAAATGTTCATGCTCTTTCAAATGTAGGCATTATAACAACCTATCGTGCCAATGTTAGGGTCCATCAACGTTCACTGCCATGTACATGGTTTTTCTGCTTTTAGTCATCAAGCAGGGATCTAGTAATGGGAATCACCATTTCGCAACGGGTTATCGTGGGAAAAACTTATCCGTCTTGTAAAGGCTCTGACTGCAACAGACAGGTAAACTATATTCTTTCAAAACAAACCATATGCCCTCGAACCTACAATCTTCCCATCATCCATTGATCACCAGCACCACGCGCACGACAGTTCAAGTATACTGATAATTTCAAGATATCACAAGCTGCAGCAAGTAGTATTATCAGTGCATCAGAATAACTGTACTCCAGTTTGTTACCTACCCACGAGGCAGAACAGACAGAAGGAGATCTTCGTAACCACTAAAAGTCAAACGCTCCAATCGACACTGTCCTATAAGTCAATACGAAAACTACAAGACAAGCTAGAAGCGATCGGATATGCTGACTGGAAGCCTCTGAGAACAGGATGAGGCAAACAGAACGACTTTAAGAAAAGTCACCTAATGAAGCATCGAGCAAGCAAGACAACTGTGTAGCATGGTCGACAGTTCAATCACCTTTGCCCATAGTTTAAAAGTCAAACTAAACTGAATAGCCACACGGATCGAACAACAGTGTGACGATTCTGTCGATTCATTACGTCGATGAGAGTCAAGAGTGAAAAGCTGACGATATTTATTTCAAGTTGAACATCACCCACAACTGATCGCAGCTGTCGCATTCCCATAGACTTTCCAGTCGGCCCCTTTGGAAACGAAGCATTAGACTCGAGTTTCGCTCTCATTAGAGCTCGTCAGTAGTGCATATCATCGCCAATACCGGGACTTGAACCACGGACACGCTGTTCATGAGGCAACCGTGTTTACCACTGCGCCATTGACCTCACATTAGGCACGACCGAATTAACATATGTGAACGCTCAACCACTTTCGCTTGTGAATAATGATCAGGTTGCCCGATCGTCTCGATCGGAGACAGTTACTGTCAGTTAACTCCAATCGATAACCCCGCGATTATCCAGTTCATGAATCAATAGGAATGCAATAATACGATAAAAATACATCAGCGTGACAGGGAAATCAGATATTTGGACAGTCAAATCTGTGCACCACTCGCATTTGATATTACAGCTATCCCATTTCAATAGCTCACCAGATCACAGGTTCGGATTTCGCTCTATGCGGAACTCAGCAATGATGCGCATCACCATCTAGACTGGCAGTTAAACGCCACTTCTCGAGTTTGTGAGACGAACATGTCGACCACAAAATACTCAGGCGGTGATTTTAAACTATCTTTTTTTCGCATCCAAAAGTTTAGTTCGAATGGCTGGGGGAAATGAACGCGTCACGATATTGATTGTCTTGTATTACTACAAAAGATAGACAAATGATGACTTGGCTGGAAAAAATAGTCAATTACCGCAAGGCTAGTCACTGTAGATGAGGTCCGTCTCTCGAGTTGAAGCCATTGTCACCAATACAGGCGATAACAGACGTTAGGGGAGGTGACGGATAATCGAACTTGGCCACATGAATGTTATCTGCGAAACAAGTGCACGTGATGGTGCGAAGCAGTAAAGCCGCAAGAAAGTCGTCTTATCGAGGACGTCTTACTTCCACATATAGCTCGGCTGTTTGATTTTAAGGTGTAGGTACCTTGGTGTTGGCTTTAGACATAAAGTCCCTTCTCGTCTCCTTCTAATCTATGGCTAAGGTCCACTCTTAATTGCAGGATTGTGCGGCACCTAAACAGCGGTGTGAGTAACCGATAAATCGTTATCTTGGAAGATGAGGATGATGACCTGAATGACTTAGAGTTCTTGGACGTTAAGACTACATCAGTCTACATTTGCAAACGTAGTCTTACATCTGAGTCAGATAACTATGCCAAACGAAGCTTAGTTGATGGTACATAATGAAATGAGACTCAATAACGAAACCAATAAACCAAATGTACATCAATCTGTAAAGCCACACAGAATTCCAGCCAAGACATTTGACGGTTCTGCAAAGTGTGCATTGGTGGAAAAGAGGAGAAAAATTGTTGAGCACTAATGAAGAAACAAAGGAAAAGAGGACTACTTAATGTGTAGTGAAAATAGTGGAATGGTTCATTGCACACTTTCTCGGAAAGACCAACCTGGCGACGACAAGATCTAACTGCGATTCCAGAAACAATCGCACGTCCGAACACGTGTGCAGATAGTAGCAAAGACAGCGCAACCCAGCACATCGAACTGAACGATTGCAGGACCAGATGACTAGCCGAAGTCTGAAAACGAAAAACGTACACAAATTTAACAAGAGGTAGTTTACGCTTGTTTCGAATGAGTCTTCAGTAGAAGGTTTATGGATGCAGGAATGTAACAAGAAAAAAACAGACTGAATGATGCAAAGGTTAAATCAAGTCGAATTAAACATACAACCAACAACCCTAGGGTCAATCTATACAAATTGATTACGAACTGGAATATACACAATACTCAGGTATAAGATCAACCACAACTACTGTCCAGAATGATCGGCAGATAATTGTAACTACGTCAGGGCTGTAGCTGTGATTTACCGTGTAGTAATACACTTTAAAGTGGCGAACAAAATACGGACAGAATAGTAGTTATGGCGCTGAAACTCATTTGAGTGAGTGTGAAACCTGCGGTTTCCGACTAACTTCTGAAGATTGGATACAGCAAAATTATGGTGCGTGGGTTAACTTAACCGCGACGACATAAAACAGGCGCTATGCAACTGATATCTAGTGATCCAATACGGACACGATTTTGTCGTTTCCTGCTACTCGCCACAAATGTAAATATTTAAAAAGGGGGAAGTTCGTAAAAACTCGAGGATCACCGCAGTCAAATCTCTAGAAACTGGTGACAAGGGATTTACTTCAACGTCAAGCACAGTGAAATAACGGAACCATAATTACGTTGTCCTGGTGGATAAAGTTACTTCGCAATTTTTCTCGGTTAACGCGAACTCTGTGTTTGTTACCTAGGGACACATTCGGCTGAAATATAACCATATCAACTTTGATGTTAAGCATTCACATTTATCAAATCTAGAATGGTCAACTCCAACCGTTTGGTTGGTCTGAAACGAGCTCAGCAATAGTCGGCATCTACAGGCACACTGGTATCTAATTTTCACTGTTTTCCAATGATTGCCCATAACGACATGTCAAGAATGCGATCATACTTGGAACCAGATAAGCGAAGTGCTTGAACAACATGTTAAATCGTAATCCGAAGCGATGCAAAAGTGTGAATAAGGTGTGGACAAAAATATAGGAAGCGTCATTTCATGCACTACGGTATGTATAATTTGGTTCTATGCTTGATCAGTGCCCTTCGGCTAGTAGAGAATTTTCGGCTTCTTGCAGTCTCAAATAGTTTCTCGCAAGTTTTCCTGTTATCACTTAACCCCTCCACAGTCAGTTAGCCTTTACTATATCGTTAATTAGAGCAAACGGACCGTTAGTTGGTCTATTTCTTTAGCATGTCTTTTATCGTCTGAATGCGAACAAAAAATGACGCAGCTGTTGACACGTATTCTATGTATCAGGCTTGAGCACATGACGAGGTTAATGCGCCCGGTGCCCAATGTAAAACAAAGTCTTTGTAATTACCCACCGCAAGAGTAGATCTAACGGAAAGATAAGCATGTTATACTACATCATCACTTCGACTCAGACGGTTTGCTCCAGGTGTGCTCACCAAACTACACATCTGGGTTTCCGGACCAGCGAATAAAATAATGTCAACCGTGGAAACAGTGAGCACGTGAATAACAAAGTTGAATGACCACGTTGCAAGTGTGCGAGTGCACGAACCTTTGTAGCCAAGTCAATCAATACGGGTTAGTCTGACGGCAGGCCACTATGGAGATGAAACCCTTATCTACTGGACACAAAAAAAAACAAAGACTCTAGTGACAAGACATAAACTAACAACAAGGTCATAGAAAGAGGAATTGCAATTTAAGAGTGCATATGGTTAATGGCAACCGTTTCGAATTAGTCTGTCACAGTGACCGAAACCAGAGGATGCTTGCGCTTAACCGTCGTCACAGGCAGCTTGCGTTACACAATTTGTGATTCCACTCACAGACCACGTATCCAGTGTAAACCAGAAGAAATAAGACCAGGAGGCGTATGGGTGGAGAGCTCTGTATCCAGGCGGCAAATGGATAGGCTAGTACGAAAGTGAAACCCATATCTATCGAAAAATAAATAGACTCTAGTGGAAAGATCTGAGCTAAGAAGAAAAATATTGAAAATATAAGGTAAGAGGTGGTTTAATATAGTAGTACACATTACTACACTCTAGATAGGATGAAGAGAAAAAGTTTGAAATTGGGCTGAAAAACAAACAAAACATTATACATTGCACCAAAAGTTGAAGAAAGGGAAAAGTAGAAGGCCACAGACACTCAGGTTTCTGAAAAAGAGAACGGGTTATCTATCAGGCGATAGCGGTCGTTGGATATCACCGACACGATCAGCAACACAATCGAACGTAATGAGTGCCCGTGAAGATCATTCTGATAAACAGTAGGAACAAGTTACTTACTGACGCACGCCACAAGGTCTAATTGCATGGTGAGCTATATTCTCAAAAAATGAAGCTAACAACAGTGCCTAAGACTTACACATTGAACACTGCATTCAGTACAACAGGGCGCAGATTGGCATGGGCGTTTAATATGACCAACACTCTTTTGGACAGAAAGACCAGCACATTCAAACGGCTAATTGTCAAATGATGAAAAATTGATGATCCTGACGGAGATGCCGGGCGGTCAGTCGAACCAGACACTGAAGTAGACAGGTCTCGACCGAGGGAATGTGCGTAGTCATCACAGATACCACGAAGCAATTCCAAAAGCAAAGAAATAGTATCTGAAGGGAAAACGTGAATCACACAAGAAAAATTATGTGTTTTTGACTCTAAGGAAGTGGTTGGAACTTCATTGAACCATCTATGAGCAACAGGGATAAAGAACCAAAGAAGCCGATGCATAGAAACGAAATATTACGATGAAGTTCAGCTAAAACATGGGGGCAAAACTGAACGACCGGAGATTCTGACTAGGTGTCATCTCTAAAGGGACCGGTTAGTGGTAAAAATTTACGGGATAAATGACGACACTACAGTTTATAAAATGTCAAGCGCCCCTATAGGTTGAAAAGCACTGGCCAGATTAAACAAATACAATGAAGGACCGTTTGTGACGAATGGGTCCGAAAACATTTCTAGAGTGGTAAACAGGTACGACAATATAGAGTGTCTGAGGCTTACCCCGTCGCAAATCTATTTGCAAGAATTCAACGCTGAATTTCGGTGAAGCTGTAGGTAGACAAAAACATTACATGTATAGGGCATTAGCACGTAAACTTAAGAGTCGGAAAGTTAATTTATTAATCCATAATGAACTCATTTAAACCTCGAAGTATGTAACGCTTATGAGAACAGTGGGTCTGCAATAATCTTTACAATGACATTGTTGCTCAAACAAGCATAGACCGACAAGATTTGGATCTCTTCGTAAGAAACCTATCCCCGTATCTACAACTTTGGATAATTAACTGAACCGGTAGATTTATCTGAATGCTGAAGAGTTGATCAATCATGAGTGGCAAACAAGTTATTCAAAGCCAAACACCGAAATAATCATCAAACCTCAATTAGCATCTTTCATCAGCCCATTTGGAAGACATCGAGTACAAACATACACCAGTTAAACCCAAAATTTCACATCGTCAATGAAGATCTAGCTAGTGATCAGTACCTGATTGATTCACCAAGAATCCCAAACAACAACATAACCAATCCTTTAGCTAACCAATCTAATGACAAGTTCAGGTTACATTCGGACGGCACAAACAATTATACCCATCCTTTTTCATCAAGTTTGTTGCCCACAATCAAAACGGTCCATGCATAGCTTGAGGCACCATATGTGCTACTGACGTCAGCCAATGATAGACGCTGAGTAATATAATATTGAGGTAACCCCATGTTCACACAACACCAAAGGTAGACATTTACCACAGTCAATCCGTGAAAGCGAGAAACTCAAGCCTAAGTACAAGTTCCTAGACCATTCGATGTCTGAACGCTGTAAAGTGGAATCGGGCAAAGAGAGTGCCCACAACTGAACAAGTGAATCTTTACGACGACTCACAGGAAACTGGAGAATGGGTCGAAGGATTTGGATTATGGTGCAAAAGCAATCAGTATGTGAGAAAAAAGAAACGACTCGGTATTCTTCGTTACAGTTAGCGGTAGTGAGGTGTACTCCGTCGAAAATTTCAGCCTATTCAAACATTCTAGATTGCTTACCATTCCACAACCCGAAGAAAGTGTTGCTACGACGGATGCTTTCCGTGAAGTTGCTAAGCTATCTAGATGAATAACTATGTTTCGTGGTTAAACAATCCTCAATAAAATACCAAACTGGCACATGGAAGATATTCGAGCTGGTCCAATCTATGGGAGCGCACAAAGAACGTAAAAGCTGCGCTGACCAGTTTCAAAAACAACTGAAGTGAACAGCATCAAGGAATAACTAGCGAATTATCATAAGACACAACAATCAGTCGTCGAACATCAGTCACATGCGTACATAAAGCACGGGATTACGGTAAACTCCGCGTATTTTGGCCCAATAGGCAATCGATGAATAAACTAATTATGATGGACACGGATGAAGTCCACACTGGGTTATCGCGTCGAACAACTAACGACATTCAGTCCACATTATTGGTAAAGTACCATCATCATGACGTTGGTCGCATTTCCCCACTCAATTAGGGTTACATTACCACGGCACTTGTAAAACTTTAATTCATGACAGCGTCTAGCCGTATGATGCACGAGAGTGCGATTAACCTGACGTATACAGTAAACAACGTTGCCGGTTGACCAAGAAGAGCTATAAATATATGTGAATCAACGTATAGTTGGGCAAACAGAAAGAATATTCTGTCACCTAGAACTGTTATAAACCTCCTCCGTTGGGTGTCCATTACGACGATTTGTTACTCCTGTAGCGTCATTTACTAAACTGGACTCGTCCACACGAGAAATAAACAAATCACTTTAAATTTATCACAGGCGAGTTGTTTTATGTACTGTAGTATGATCAACACTGACATTTTAAATTCCTTCGCACAGTTAGTATTGCCCGAGATAACAAAGCCCAGTGAAAAGTGGATACTTAACCTAAGAGAAGTGTGAGTTTATGTCCACTTGGATTACCACTTGACCATAAATATTGCAAAAAGAAATACGGAGTACTCAGAGTGGGCGACTTTGTCGTTCACAAGTTATACTAAACATCATTTTGAGAACTGTTAAACATTCTAGTGCCTAAAATCCTCTGATTTCCATTTGAGTAATTAGAGGCTGAATACGAAATCAACCACTTCTTCCTGTGGTTATAATGACATTTGGGATCATCTTCATATCCGGAATAAAAATTAACAGGTTGATGTAGGCTTGTTCTTCAGACAGCAATCGCAGTTCTAATGAAAGTGACTTTTGTACGAACCCGTGATATGCACTCAGATATCAATCTTTCTTCAAGTTTAGCCACCGCGAAAACCCCTGTTCAGTTAAACATTACACCTTAAGGTTCTAATTAATCTAGCGACAGATGAACGATCGCAATAAGTTAAAGAATCACATTTTTCGGGTTGACAAATCCGGGGACACCGACCAACAGGATCAAAAGACAGTTAAACGCAATCCGTCATGCAGTTTTTCTGAAGACCCAGCCTTAAAGTGATGACAAAAGACAGCATTAGCATACAAGAATAATAGTTCGCCAGCAGACTTATTTTAGCTAGGCATAAGGAACGACATGGTGTAAACGTGACCAAAGAGCACAACTCATCCATCAATCAACTACCCAGTAGGCGAGAAAACTAGTAGGTATCCCAAAAAGTGAACCCTAAAACTGTATTAAACAAGTACCTCGAAATTGTATACGCAATTAGTCGGGAAAGATATTTATAAAGGTGATGGAAGCTACCTGACGAGCCAACTATGTGCCATTAAAAACGGGACAACGCACCAAAGTGAAAAATTAAGACAAGTCCAGAAGCGAGTAGAAACAGACCAGGAGAGAGGACAAGCAGAAGGGTGCTGAGAATGCAGACAGTTAGCAAACCACGCCAACCAACAGACCGACCTCTTTCCTATCGAGTAGAGTAAACCAATATTGCAGAAGTCTACAAGAATATGTCAACTTCTCTAGGATAAATTAATGTGGGTCGACTCACTGTACTGTCAACTACTGATTTTTGAAACATTTTATCGAAATCACTGAACCCGCCCATGCCAGCTAACAAGCAAACGAGATGAATCTTTCACTGAATTGTGATCTTGTAAAAACCATGAAAGGAATGCAAAATCTGTAGGTCGGAAAATGCAGTCAAGGTAGAGATGGCTCATACAATTTTTAAAAAAACTCAGGAAGCTGTCCTACTGCATTCAGGATAAAGGTGCTAGACTGTTTGGAGCTGGTGAAATAACTTACGAAGCGGACAACTTAGCATCACAACCCATAGAGATGTCTGGAACGCTGGGTGGTGCGCTTGCAAATACAGTTCAGTTTGCCATCTGCGTCAACTATTTCGTCTTACCAACCCAAACACATCATCTGGTCTGTGTCGGAGGATCCTCTAGATCAAAAAAGGTCCCATAGGAAAATCACATTCTCAGCAGCCTAAGACGTCCGCTTTAGACGACTTCCCCTCGGACCATTTTAAGGATGAAAGAGATGCAACCCTTAGATAATTATTCATTATATGCTTCAGGCTTTGGAATACTGAGCAAACTGCCCGGTCCTAAGGAGAACCGATAGTCACCACCAAGCAATCAGCCTGACTGCAGTTATACCTAAACCGCTAGTTTTGGTTTGGAGGCTATCCATGAAGAGTAGTGTTATAAGGAAAAAGATGCAGCTAGTGCAGGCTATGGAGACCGTTCAAACTTTCATTTCCCGCCGGTCGATGGAACACCACTAAGTCTACCGATGTCCAACAGTAGTTGTGTGCTTGGATCTCGAAGTGGCCGTCGATTCCGTCAACAGAGCCGTCCTTTGAGATGGAGGGGAGGGTACAGCAGAAGCATGCGCCCATATGATTGGACCCCGCGAGAAATCTTCTGCTAAGAGGCAGGAGTTATAGTGTGAATTTGTGCGCGATACTGTTTTATGGGTTCGATATCTAGGCGCTCTGTATCTAAAGGTTATCTGTTTGGATAATTGCTGCCTGCGAAACATTATTTGTACGTGGTGACATCTAGCGAGCAACGAGGAATTACAGAGACGTGTGTTGGGAACAGATTGCTTTCCTACACAAGGTAACTTTATATAACCGGCTAGCGTGGCTCCAGCGTGTTCTACACATGCCTATCCAACTCGTCGTTTCCCCCTTCTAGATGTGGCTTGGAAAATAGCATCGTGGGAAGTCCATGACTTAAGCTAAAGATATGAAAATATTGATATTTGTTTGGTTAAGTGCCAGTTTTCTTGGTTAGGGCTCGCCTTATTTTCTTGATAGTATGGCAGTTAAACATCAGCGCGAACCATTCGTTATGGCCATTCTCGAAAACTATACCGGCGCCCGTGAAATATCTAAATTTGTGTAGTGGACTTACTGTTCCTCTATATCATCCTCAATTTCATCTTGCAAACCACCAACTTTCGAATTTGCTATGACACGTATTTCGGTTAGTACGACTAAAAATATACTTGAAGCGGGTAATGTAAGTAAGCCTCCAATATTTCGGCATACCAGAAAGTAAAGCTATTGGGCGAGGATCGCCAGGATTATTGTTTGAAACCTTTGAAGACAGGTGTAATATCAGGTAGTTTCCAATTGCCGGATGGTTTTCCTTTGTACATAGAGTGAGTGGACAGGAATCTAAAGAGTTTCTCAACAGCAACAGCTTCAGTGGAATGCCGTCAGAATCAGAACTGCCCTTAAAACACGGGAGCCTTTTTGGAACAGCCGCGAAGGTCGTCTTTACAATATTTGTACGGACATTCAAAAAGGCAGTTCAATCCTGAGAAGTTGAATGGATCTGTTCAAGAAGTTTAGTGTGGAAGTGACGCGTATTTGTTGGCAGTGTTTGAAAAGTCAAAACAATGAGGACCTGAGTGGTATTAAGCGATTCAAGAGAAACAAAATCTATTATATACATAAAAAGTTATTACAATGGCGACTGCTAAGAAGTAACAATCATGTAACGTTTTGAATGGTTTGTCCTCTATTAATTTTCACGACTTGATTCAATCAACTCAGCCGTGCAAATCTGAGACGCATTCAAATAGATTGGTTTAGTCACGACCTCACACAAAATAATTTAACTAACCAAATGATATCCGCTTGGACTGGAGGATGTTGGTTAACCCCAATTCCGCTCGCAGCAGACTGTGCGAACTTTGATTAGCTGCACACTCTCCAGCGAGGGAACCGCTCAGGTCTAGTATCATTATACGAAAATTGTCAGAACTGTTGAGATTTCCATGGTAGAATCTGCAAATCGTATCACGTTCAAGTTGCAATACCCCAACCTTTGAGAACTGAGTTGATAA
The DNA here is from genome assembly GCA_013368495.1 of Paragonimus heterotremus. NCBI lineage: Eukaryota > Metazoa > Platyhelminthes > Trematoda > Plagiorchiida > Troglotrematidae > Paragonimus > Paragonimus heterotremus. The sequence continues at coordinate 54,993 of LUCH01003459.1, forward strand.
TGCAAATCGTAAGAGGTTTTCAGATCACCGTAAATCCAAGCGATCCTACCAGATGAACGTGGCGTGTTGACCGTCCACAGATCTGCAACATCGGTAACGTGCATATTTTTCCTCATGAAAAACTATGACTGTACGGCCGCGAGGCCAAGACGGAGACCCGTTGTGCTTAGGAACCGTCAGCGTAGTTTCCCACTGCTATGAAGACGTCAATTAACTATGCGCGCAACTCATCATGATCATTGAAGGTTGCATTCACCTCAAGCCTGACAGACCAACTAAGAACGTAGCGTACTCGCAGTCATTTTGCGACTTCCTGCAGTTAATTGCGGCTGAACGGAATAAGCTAGCGCTGCAAAGGAAATCAAACGAAATTAGCACATGATCCTCTGTCCCGAACGGTGTTCGTCAACAGATAAGTGTTGACTAAGATAAAATCCAGACGTCATCGGCTGTCAATCGCGCCGGCGTGTAAAGCTGGGTATGTGCTCGATAGAGCATTGAGATCTCATGTGGGAAAAAGTAACAGTTACTTTCTGGGAAATTAAAGCTTTTCATTAAAAGGATAATGGAAACCCAAGGTGGTATTTCACAGAGCTTAAGATGTGTTCATCTCGCACGATCTGTAGATGGGGACGGCCGAGTACCCATATCAACTAGTGGTTAACATTAGCTAGGCGAATAGCACACCAAACTGTTGCGGGATTAGCAGCAAATTGCTTTATGTAACGCCGATGTTATTGAACGTATCACAGACAAAGGCGTTCGAATATACTTAGGTTTACAGTCATAGCTGATTCTATAGACGCAATGTTTTTGAGATGGCCACTTCCGCACCACCAACTCACTGACTGCGAGTGACCTCCTGAGTAAAAGCAGCAAAAGAAATCATTTACGTGGACTAATCTTTTCTAACTCAAGCCAAAGCCTTCAACAAAGTAAGGCACTGCATTCCATGGACGAGATAAAGAAAGCCCGCTTGCTTGCGGTCGCATTACTCCATAGACCGAATGCACATTGTCAGGGGCCACGGCGTGCTACATACCACATTCTGTGCATCCAAAGGAGTCTTATACAGCTCAATACTAAGACCTCTACTACTCCTCGCACGTTAACTATCTCCACAGTTATTGAATTTTGTATAAGTGCTTTGCTAGTCTCTCTGGCACATCAGGAAAACCTTTAATTAGAGACAAACATTCGGACACGAGCCCCTCACTGGAGTAAGGATGCAGCTGCATCAGGGGTCATCTAACGACAACTTACCACAACCCACATAGAAAACGCCCCAAAATATTACAGTTGCTCCTATTTAGGAGACCTCAGTATAGTCTGTAAATTTCCACGCCTTCTCAGTCATTCCAGTGGGACAGACCTTCAAGATGTAACTACCGTATACCTCAGAGATCATCAGCATAAACCAACCGCATCAAGTAGTCACCTTCAATGCAAACGAAAGAGCCTCGTGTCAGTTTCCTCACACTACAATACCCCATCACACAGACTAGCGTCGTCGCCATAAAACTATTTGAAAAACCGTTATACAATTGGATATTATCAAACCGAGCTCCAGCTACGGGTTACTTACAATCATTATCAACAGTATTATCACTAAACTCATTCAGAGTCTAAAGTGCTCATTATTCTCACCGTAACAAAACTTATTGCGAACATTATCATCACCATCACAACTCTGAATCAATGCGTTCCCCAGTCATCAACTTTATTTACTTTATCCACTACGTTCCCCTTCGTCTCAGAACAGTGTCCACCCCAAAGGTGTACGACAGACGTCAGCCGTTAACAAAGATTCGTAATAGTGACTCATCCAGTCATTCATTATCCCAGCAGTTCATGCGGTCTGAAAAAATTAGAAAAAACTGAACACTTATAGGACGACCAAAACAGTCGAAGACGGTAATTGTCCAGGGCCAAACTGTGTTGGATGATCAAGTCGAAAGTGCGAAAAATCCAAAACTCGGTGGAGTAACTCAACGCAGCGGGAAGGTATGCTCAAAAGTCCACTGTGAGCTGATAGCGGGCAACAGGGGCGACCGGATGAACTACTGACCAACGAGATAAGACAAATGGGCGAAACATGGCAGGTAAAACGTGATGGATGGCCAGATCGGCGGCGCGATGATTTTAACACGCGGTAGAATATCTCAACATGACCGTAGGATGTGTCCGAAGCTTGCAGCCCACAACATGGGCTACCGGACGTGTCATGGCTCAATGAAATCGGACCGAAGGACGTGGAATGACAGGCGAAACTCCCCCAGACAGAAGACTTCGGCCACACAAATAAACCAGGTAGAAGTGCAGTTGACGTGAGAATAGAAATCAGCGGTGTGTTGTGGACCGGAATTCCGGCTCATAAACGTGGGCGCGCGCGTGGCGTAGGAACGACCGAGTTGGGCAATAAAGATCACGTTTTACTGAACGAATTTTTACTACAAAACGACTCCACCGGAACACACCGAGAGTAGGAAATTGAACAAGCATTATACATTCGGATTTCTCATATGTAATACCACTGATGCGTAACACTTCTGACAATGTTCACATAAATCGTGTCTCACACCGGTTGTATCTCCACATAAATTGGACTCCACTATTGCGCAATCCCGAAGGTCCCCCTTCACAAAAGTTCATGTACAATTACATAGTTCATTGCAGGTCGTTACCCAAGTCGTCGATCTTATTTATACACGACCCAGCGTTAACACCTATGGTACTTCAAAGGTCGTGATCAGAGGAAGAGTCGCAGCAATACATACAGAAACTTCTTGCAAAAGTGGAGATGGGTGATAGAACGCTTTTATAACTCCTTCGTCACATGACCTAGCTACAGAACAAACATGCGATTAACGGACAAATTCTGCGTGAACAGTGACATAAAAACCTACCAGATGATATCCGAAAAATATTGTCGATTTTTAATAAGGACACTAGTTACATAAACTAACACAACTGATCGATCGTGTATAACAGAATTACCAGAACTGTCCGGCTCCCAACATGTAGTTGACGGAGTAGTCGTCGAGCCATAACTGGCGGATGGAATTGGATGCGCTAAAGCAGCAGTTTTCGACATGACCCTGCAGCTCTCATTAATTATCATACAACTGACAACGTAGTCTCGGCGTTCTTCTTATCGTTGCCGATCCCGAATTCGTTCATATAGACGGTTGGATAACCAAGATGCACGTTACTATCGTCACCGTTTTGGATGCAAGATAGTCTGTTGTACCAGGTCACATAGTTTTATCGCGGAAAACTCACCGCAGAAAAACGCCGCGGCCAGGCAGTAATGGCAACGGCTGTTGATGACTTCTGAAGCTGCAATTTGCATTACGTGTTCGACCGCTCAACCTCCGTAATAATTCTCATTGATAAGGGGGGCGGAAATCAGCATTAAACAACAAGCGCGACCTCCAACCGGTGTCGTGCACCCTACAAACCGCCAATCGTTCAGTCGTCTAAACTTACGGCAAAAAGCTGGTCTTTCTTTATCTCGGTCGAAAGTGTCCGTTTCCATGGAGATTTAAGGTTGCAAACGACAAGCACTCGGTCATCGGAGTTAATTTTTCATCATCTTTTAGACCCAGTCGACATCGGTGGTCGGAGAATGATCAATAGCACGACCACCATGTGTGTTAATGGTATGGTCACACCAATCAATTCGATTGGACAGCATTCAGTCTTAACAAATAACCGCATTGCAACCTTCCTTTGACGATTTATTAATTCGTCTAATCAAACATCACCCCTTAAACAAGACGTTTTTTTACCATACCATAACTAAAAGACCGTCTACATTCATATGCTGCTGAAGTTTGCTACCGTACAAATCTGAAGTAGCCAAAGCAGGGTTCGAGTACCTACTATGACTTGGCGGTATTCATTCTTCAAATAGCCCCTGGGTTTCACCCCAGCACACGGTTCCCAATAAATCAGCAGGCAACTGGTGTCCATGTGGTGATTACCATGACCTGAAAAACGCCACCACCCCACAATCAGCACTCCCTTTGGACTCCAGGAATTCGTCCGCATGTCTCTCGGTTTAGTAAACGTTGTTCAGACTTTCCAAAGGTTCACAGATCAAGCACCCGGTAGTCATTTAGTGTACGTCTACATTGATGACATTTTAGTCGCGAGTGAGGAAGCTCAACAGCACGCGTCACGTCAACAAAAGTTGCTTGAACGTTGTACCCAATAAGGTAGGGCGTTAAATCCTACGAAAAGAATATTCCAAGTGAATCCAATAGATTTTCTTGGGTATCGAATCAAAGGTGTTCAACCTTTACCCGAGGAGATTAATGCCGTTGAAGATTATTCATAGTCACAGTTCTTAAAACGTCTGCGATGCTTCTCAGGTAACACTAACTACCGTTGTCGTTCTATCCCACCGTGAACAAAGCTGCTAAAACCTATCACGGACACTTTAAAACTCAATCTCAAACATTTCATTTCACCTCTTGAGGCTAACCCTTCGTTTTTAGCTACCAAAGAAGCTTTACCCAAAGCGACTGTGGTGTAATTTGTGTCTATACGGATGGATGAAAGTACATTCGCATTACGTGGTCTAACACTGATTACTTAACATTTTTAGCCCTGCAGGTTCTGTTATAAAGTGAATAAAGCCCCACTTGCGGCAACCTCATTTTCTCCCTCTCGCGCTCATTATACGAAATAACTGTAGTCAATCGTAGACACAACAGCGATTGCGTTGTCTCATTTAAAGGCGGATTAACGGCCGCCGTTTGTTTCGAAGACCGACGCACCTCAGTCTGCTTTTGACATTGTTTCTCCATAGAATGTGAATGCTGAAAGCAAATCTTTGTCCTATTTCTCCTGAAAACCCCAACCGGTGTAAACGCGCAACAGTACCTTTGGTAGTGAATTACTGGTCACTTATCTTGCGATTACACACTTTCAACATCTTCTGGGGGTATCACAACCTCATCGCTTTGTCGATCATAAACAGTTTGTTTGTCTTCCCTTCTTTTCCTTACTAGTACTACATGGAATAAGACACCCGAATTTTATCCCCCACTTCAGCAATGACGCCCGTTTGTCCCATGACCACAGCAACTTTGTCGCAGACGCTCTGTCACGCCCGAATGTCAACCAAATATCCACAAATGTAATCCACCTCCTAACCCTTCCGAACTTTCAGGTCAACGATCTAGAATCCTGCCGAACTCGCGCAAATTCCATCCTGAAACTACGTAACCTGCTTTAAACACAGTCAGACTACTCAAATACGCGCGACTTGTCCGCCAGAAAATCGCATTTTTTTTCGCATACCAGTTCAACGTTTTTGGTCACATTCATTCCCTATCACACCCCTACACGCGTCCCAACGAAGCACGTCAGTGGCCGTTACGTTTAGCCAGGTAGTTGTGAGAATGCTGGTAACTGAGCTAAACAGTGTTTATAATGTTAACGTAGTGAAGTACATCGTCATATTGTAGGGACACTCTTGGTGTGCCACGTATTCCAACTATCTTACTATTTATTTTGACTGTTGGCATTATTGACATTGTTTGTATGTATGTCTGTAATCTCTCGTTTGTTCGACCGTTTAAGGTCATAATAACAATAAGTTCCGGTCGCTTTCTGTCGGTTAGTCTTGCTCTGTGCTTTCTACCGTGCTTTGCTTACAGCTCGCTTTCCCCGTCTACTTGCAATAAACGTCGCTGTCCATTATTTTGGTTCTATGGTTTAATTAATGTGAAGAATAGACACGGTTCTAAGTGTAGAAACGTTCCAGTCCTCTACAAAATCATCACTACGCCTGGAACGTTCGGTTTACCCGATAGGCATTTCACACACGTTCATCCCGATACCGTTGGCCTCCATTCTTCTTCCAACGGCTATACACACCTTCTGACCTGAGTGGACCGACTCACGAGATGGCTCATTGACGTTCTTTTGAACAACGCGTCAACGGAGGCCGTTGCGCTCACTTGTCGATTCGCAGGTTCCGAATTTTGGTGTTCCGGTCACGATTACTACTGACCGTGGATCCAAATTTACGCCAGAGCTTTTTTGTGATATGAATCGTGCTCCTGGATGGGAATACAAAACAACCACTACTCATCATCCTTCATCGAACGGTATGGTTGAGGAGTTCCACCGTCAAATGAAATCGTCATTAATGACAATACCTGAGGGTGGCGAGTAGTCAGATCACCTTCCTGTTGTCCTCCTCTGTCTGCGAACGACGGTAAAAGATGTTGGATGCAACCAACCAGAACCCGTTCACTTTACGTCTTTTAGCAGAGGTTCTCTGAATTTCCTGACTCGACTTACATCGCGCGTCTTGGGAATCGCATGCAGCTCAATCAACCTTCATTTCCACAGAAAACGTAGCGCCACACACAAATGCCTCATGATCTACGCACTTGCCCATTTATATTACTCGCGTTGGCTCACCCAAGACGCCTCCACGGTCTCTGTACAATGGTCGCGAACAAACATTTTGTTCTCTATAGAAATGAAGCGTTGCACGGTAAGCATTGACATACCAAAGCATGCTTACGTTTGTCACGATTCAAAGTCTCCGTTATGTAGGTTAGACATTACACATGGAGATTTTTCCAGCCAACGGACTCTAGACCCAACTGGCGACTCCCAAAAGCGCACTCAATCTACTCAAATCATGCTTGATGAAAACAACCATCACCGAAACCCCACTTCACACCCTCATCCATGCATATCACACACGTTCTGGGGGAACTGTATGATGTCCGGCAATCTATAAGCATTATCACTATTGACTCACTAATCGCTTCTATCATTACCGACAGTCCTAGTTTAAATTTCTAGAGGGGGGGTGGGCCTTATACAGAGTGGATCACTTTTAGTCCCTGGTTGAGCACTATTTCTCGAGCTTGTTACGTTCCTTGTACATATAAACTTGCCAACTGTCCGAATCGATACAGCATTTCGTACTCGTATGTGTAGTGACCAGCGATCGTGTGGCTTCTCTAAGGATCCCGGCTGCAACCGTGTTTTCCTGCTTGTCTGTTCTGTACGCATGGTTCTATGTACGCCTGCAACAGGAGGCCTGATACGAACTCAGCGCCACTCTCTTCAGTCGTGCCTAATTGCACGCAGTGTATGCTTGCCCTTTTCTAAACGACTCATCTATTATTTCAATATTCAAGGTCGTTTAACCCGAACCTATTCGAGCGTTGTTTAACGCACTCGAAGGTTCCAGCCACTTTTCGCTTGGCGCGCGTTTGAGCGCCGCCGAGTGGGCTGTAGCCCAACTCGCGCTTCTCTTCTTTTCCTCTTGGTTGCTGCCGTTGGTCCCAGACTAGGCTAGAGCTAACTGCTTATCATATTTCCAAATACATGCCGGAAATATACGGTTTGTTTCCAAACCCTACCGTGTTCTCTAGTTCGATGCCTGTTGGGACTACGTTACGATTGCTCTTCAGGAAAGGCGTACTTAATTGTTAGTGGACGAGGGTCTAGCGCATACCCACTTGTCCACTACACATGTTATGCGCTTCGCCCTCGTGTGGATGTTGTTACCGGGCGTTGGCTATAGGTACATGGTAATAGTCTCTGAGCACAGTAAGTTGCACGAGCATCATAAGTTTACACCTGTATTGATCGGGACGGTTAAAATAAATTACTGCTTGTCGTCTCTAAAGCAAGTTTGAAGAAACCGTTTAGTACCGTGGGATGTATGGAGGATGACTGAAAACGCTGTTGTTGGTTTTGAAGAAGTGCATCGTTACAAGATAATTATATCTGAACGTACTGGGATGCAGCGTAGAAATTGGTAGATATAATTCTTCAAAGAACTCACCAGACCGTTGTAGTCGATATAGGTCATTTTAAGTCTGTAGCAGTATATGCGCTCGGGTATGCTTTGTGCAACCTACTGTGCTCACAGATTACGACCATGTAGCTATAGCCAAAGCCCTGTTGCCGCACACTAGGGAAAGCGAATTCGCTGAAACTTCTGTCGTTCAAAACGAAACTTTTTTCAACCTACGTCGAAATTGGTGTGGCAAAATCCATCGTGCACAATTACTGTGAGTTACTGTAAACAGCCTTGTAAGGTTGCTGATACATTGTTTTATTCCACTACTCATTGCAGAAGTTGAACGGAATACATCACGCACGCGGATGACAGAATGATTAAACGAAGGACGTGATTTTATATTACCTTTGGTGCGGCAAAAACTTCTGTGGTCAGTGATGGAGACGATCTTTGGCATTTATGGACATCACATCAGCCCGTCATTCCCAAGGTTAGTGGTAATAACTGTCAGCCAATCACGAGCAAGGGAACAAGATCTCGTTAATGATTGGTTAACTGTTCAGGTCAGCCGTTCAGTGTTTAAGGCATAGGTCCAAATCACCTGGGTGCAGTCGGGTTTTCTTGCTAAATGTCAGGAGGCCGTCGGTTGACTTGAAAGGCAGAGAACATGGTATAACACCGCTGTTGGGATTACAGTTAGTAATAAGAACCGAGGGCGATTACCCGCATAAAACTGTTGCAGCAACCTGCAGAGTTCACTGGCCTGCCACCAGTATGATGTGTAAAATAGTTTGGGAACACATAGCTGCATATCGTACCTAGGTTATCAAGAGAGTTCGAATGATGCAAGCTGCTCGATTATTCGTCTGCATGCCATGTGACGGTGTAGCGCGAACCCGAACCACACGTACTTTCGGTTTACTTGCGCGTCGACGACCGATCTTTAACCTTTCTAGCGAATTTGCGTGTCGGTATCATTTATGGCGCTATGAGATGCCTCCCGTTTATTTCGTCGGATATATATTCGTTCTCCATTCTCAAAGGTTTTTTTGGTTCGCGTCCGGTAAATTCGTACCTAGGAAAAGGGCTTAGTGCGCCGTGCACTAAAATGTCATGAGCAAGTTTGTAATCAAGAAGTGCCTTGGGGCCATCTCCAGAAGCGCTGCTAACGACCTCAGGGAAAATGCTGTTATAATGATTAATTATCCCGTAATTTTGAGAGGCTCCCTGTTATGTCCTCACCGACCGTCATCACTCGCTGATGTAACGAACGGTTCAACGACACCCATTGTAGGAAGTTTGTGAGAAGTAGTTCAGCGTAGATTAGTCGAGGTTCAAATGGATGCAAATCAAGAACCTTTAGTCGAGACCCGTACGCGACGTTTCTTTGGTCCGTGACTAGTTTGCCAGATGCGCACTAGATGTGTTGAAGAG
>LUCH01003460.1:0-15992 GCA_013368495.1 Paragonimus heterotremus
GATTCGCCTATTGTGTGGCCAACCGTTGACCAGATGTTGGTCAACACCTTGGAGTCGGTCATTTGTTTGCTGGGTTATAGTTTTTGATAAAACCAATTATATCCCGTTCATCCAAGTATCATGGATGTTTTTGTTAGAATTTGTGCGTTTCATTAGTCTCAACGCATCCTCCTCCATCCGTATGTACACACACATTCATGTATTTGTCTCTCCGCTTTTTTCAGGCCCTGTCAATTTTAGAACAGGTCACAAGTGAATTGCATCTTCGCAACTGCGAGTTGCCCGTTCCCGATTGGGCACAGCTGTTATTAGCCAAAGAGTGCGGACGATGTGAAGTGGCCAACGGTATTACTGCCGATCGTCGGCCCGTGAAGGGCAAACCGCCCGGCCGTACCAGTGGCTTGCGTTACAATGCAGGCTGCATCAGCGGCACCACGGGAAGTAATGGCATATCCAAGTTAATGATGTTGTGCACCACAGACGATGCGGTTGTCTCGGTCAAAAATCGCTGTGTCAAAGCTTGATGGTAAATCGTTATCCCCGCTTGATTGGCATGTTCCCACTTTTATCCACTAGTATAGAGGGAACAAAAACTAAGTCTATTGAATATGTGTTTCGACAAAAAACGGTATGACACATGAGGACAAGTGGACATGGTAGGTCAGACACAAATAGCCAATCCGAAAGCCATTGATGTATGAGAGACAACGCCGCCGCCGCCGCCGATAAGTTCATAGATTCATATCACAGAGAAACAGATTTCTGCCTATGCCAGTCGAAGAGTAAATGTGTTGAACGGTTGATAAATTTAGATAAAAGTCAAATAATGATGAGAGAGAAAAATCCGGGACGGGTTAGGATATGCAACCATGCGAACATGGAAGACTAAAACCACATTTTGACAGATATGTACATTTAGTTATCTGTCAGAGTGAGTTAAAGAACTGGTCAGGAAATTTTCAGTGCTTGTTATCTTCTATATATGTGCCTACCAGCTAGATATTGGGAATTCTTCATGTATTGAGTCATGGCTGTGACAGCGAAGAAGTCGTGTCTACATGGTAGCCTGGTATTTTCGGCAGTTCAATTTCAGATAATGGCATTAAGTTTCTATCGTTATTTAGCAGAAGGAGGTTTGCTATTGATTTTGCGGGTGAATATTATATCTTCTCCTAAATGTCAACAACCCATTGAGAATTCCCTATTCTCTGTAGATTTAGGGCGTCTTCCTGAGCCCTATGACTCCACATGGCTGATCTCTGAACGCTTTCTATAAGACATCTTTTCGAGTTAGAGGTGATACATTTGTATGTTCGTTTCTACATCTCGTCGGCTTATGGAACTGAAAATAGTAAATAATGTTTCATACTGCAAAATTCCACAATTTCCCAACTGTCACATACTTTTTTTTTAGTCATGACTGTTAAATTTATAGACATGTTTAATGTGAGGTCACTTATATTGTGGTTAACATCCCTGTTTCAAAAACACGTGGTTCGGAGTGTATTGCTGATGAGCTCTAGTAAGATTGCAACTCAAATCGAGTGCTTCCTTCCAAACTATGCTAGCCTAAAGGTTTATCTGACTGTGAAAACTGTGACCTTGAAATACTCACAATTCTCGAATTCCTGTCACTGATGAGTAAGATCTTGTTTCAGAGTTTGTTCATGTTTACCGGTCCCCTTTGCTCACTGACTGATAGCACATGAGGGACGGGCCAGTTGCTGTTCTGAAAGCAAACGCTAATTTGTCATGACTGCATTTTTTGACAGACTGATCTGTTACCGGTGAGGTGACTTGCTCTAGTAAACTGTCTACCGATTTTTCTCTTTCACCCATCTTCCCTTTCATACAATGTCTGCACTCCTTTGCCCTCAATAAGTGGGCTTATACGTTTTGTGTTCGCAACTACGGTTGTCATGACACCGATCTGCACACCGTATGTTATTGTTACAACCGAACATAGTAGTCTTATTTCTCTCACCTGCTGAGTGGGTCATTTGTCTCATTAGTGACCAATAGAACGGGAGTGGTGTTCGATCGATCAGGACAGAAGCAGTCTAGTTGTGTTACGTTTTTCTATGCATTGGCGGCCACACTCACAAACACACTCAAACGTCTTCGTGCTCATCTGTTGACTCCACGTTGTGTTGTTAAGGCCACCATCGCTGATGTGGGTGGTTGTATGTATGAATTCCAAATTTTTGTTGAGTTCGATCACTCTCGGGTGTGCTTTTCAGACCGAATAAACAGTATGTATCGAAGTTTGTTAGCATTGAGCTTTATTTACGATGAACCCGTCTATACGGTCAATACACACACTTTTTGGGGATGGTTTGTTGATAGCGGACTAGTGGACCGATTTATTCCTTTCCGATGAAAGCGTGACAAAGTACGAGTGCTACTAATCATCGTCAGTAATGTATACCCTTAGTGTATATTACGAGCACTGGGCTCACAGTTCAATCCGTCGTCCAAACATACTCAATTCCTTAAGTGTCTGTTGGTCATGAGTCGCACTGTGAACTAGCCTAATCCGTTATCTGTGACGTCGGTTGAGTGTCTTTTCTAATACTCAAGTCTCTATGTCCTCTGGATAGCTAGGGTCGGACTAAGAGATACACAAACTGATGTGTAACATGGAAGTTGTGATTGGTTTGTTGTTATTTTTACATTGCATATGCAACCACAGACGGAGCTCAAGCTATCATATTTTCATTCATCATTATCATTCAGCAACTCTCTGTGTGTCAACCTCTACATTCTGACTCATAAGTATAAAGGCCTTTGAACTGCCAACCTAATTCGCGGGTTCATGCTATAGAATCAGGCTACATAATATGCTCCCTTTGAAGAATAGGTTAATTTCTAGCAGGCAAAAAATAGGTCTTATACGTCCAACAAATCCTGTTTCAAAATTATCCAATCACCTCGTAGGACTTCAAGTTAGAATCTATGTTACACTTTTCATTACCATCTACTCACATGCGATACGTTATCTGCGCACCGTTCACACTAATGGTTTTGACGTTAAATATCAACTCACGTTGTAGCACATGCTTGTAGTAACACAATTTATGGAGTTCGTGAGGTACAGTTTTCTGGCGTTCATTCCGATGCAATTCAACTGTCAAGAGGTTACTTAGAGCTTACAGAGTGGACCAGATCAATAGTGCCCCAATTAATTACTGTTGACGATGTGTATGGTACAGAGAGAAATAAACCATTTGAAAGGCAGCTTGGCTGAAGAGAATTGTATCAATGGTTTCGAGTGACGCTAACACCAGTGAATATCTGAATGCCAGTTTTTCTAAAGTGACCGTCGATAGGATCTTGAAGAACTTATCATTTCTAATTAAACGGAAACTTAGAGGCGTTTCACAGTTGATTGCCTGTCACATGCCTCAACGATTATCATAAATGGAGAGACACTTTTTGACTTGACTGATAGAAGACAATGAGCGTCGGTTATGACCATATGTAATTTTGACTGACCTACTTGATGAACTTCAGTTTCAACAGTAACTATGAGCAGACTTTTCTGAAACGGAAACGGTGAATGTAGTCCGTCTGTGGTCACACCTTAGCGCTGTTTGTGACCATTCTTAGGGATTGGGTGTTTCCACTGGGTGATTTTTAAATACATACTCCTAAAGTGTTGAAAATGTGGCTCCCACAATAGAATGTTGATCCATTGACTTGTCCTGCTCATAGTCTGGGAACTGAGCTCTGTTGAGATCCATTGCGGTTTGTTGGACAGGCAAATAAAACGGAGTGGATGTGCCCACCCATCGAAATTGGAACTGGCGGGGGTTATCGAAGAAGCTTGAAATAAAATTTCGTAATCTCATTTACATCCATTGATCGCTTGCATGCGCAATTGATGCGTGGAATTTCTCAAAAATACCGGATTGAGTTGTTCGCGTAATTGAGTGATAGATCGCGCGTACATTACTAATCAAATATATAACCCTTCCATGTGGACTAAGCTGTCAGCCATTGCAGACAACACTTTCGCTCACAATGTTTTACGGTCAACTTATCGTTTGCTAACGTTGGGACACGCTTGTTTGCACCTCAGTGAAATCCCTCTTGTTTTTAGAGTGACGGTGTATAATGTACTCGGCTTATGCTTAGAGTTTGTTCGAACTAACCGCTTTTGTGCGTGTCTTGTCCCTCGGTAGTGACTTTCGTTAGTTCACTTTGGTTTATCTGTATTCCACATGAGCACACGCGATATGCCTCTCTGTGTAGTTTATGAAAGCAATTATGCTTCAGTGATCTGGTGTCCCTCCGTTCCAGCAGTCTGTCACTACAGTTTTCCGCTGAACGCGACCACGGAGTCGATGACAGTAAGCACGTCGTGTCCATCGATGCTTCTGACTGACCACGAGTATCTGCTGTGTGTCTATTTTGACATTGCCCGATGGGTTTGACTGGGCTCAACCCAGCCGGGAAGGGTCGAAGATTACTACACCTTTGATGGTGACAATGTTATGATAAAGTCAGCTGTTTTGGAGGAAGTTAGTGAGCAAAGCCTGTTTTGACTAATAGTCATGTTCAGCGAACAGTGTATGCATTACTCACGGAAATAGCACAAGATGGCGTCACTGCTCTCTCATTTATGTACCGTTTGATATCTTGCGGAATAAAACACGGGTCACATGGATCTCGTAGACGTTTATGCCACTCCACTTCGTCATTGCCAGATGCGAACTAAGCAAGATCGATGGACGTGATTTTCCAATGATATTCTGACTAGTTTCCTTCACATTCTACTTATCTGTAGTGGACCTGAACACTGTATAAAGCTTGAATATGAACACGAAGCCAAAATGCGATGAAAATAATGGGAACTGACTCACAATAATTTGTGAAAGTGCATTAGTTTAGAGTTCCACTACACTGGATTAAGGTATCCAGTGTATACAATCCGTCATGCTGCCCGAGAGAGATGTTGAAGCCACAGCGTAGAGAATTGTGACGACAGATAAATCCAGAGATATGACAAAATAGATGGTTGATTTCGTTAGCCTTTAACTTTCCAGAAGTCTGTACACAAGCGACACAGAACACAGGGAGAACGCACGACTCGCGAACTTTGAGATAAATATTGTGTTATTGATTCATTCGATTCACTTGGTTTAAACATCGAATGTACATGTGAATTTGAGGCAGATGAAAAATGTGAATAACAGTGAAAATTATGAAGTGTAAAATGCTGTACAAACGCTACATGTCATCAAAAGGCAGTACTAGTGGTGTCCGCTTTCCTTAATACCATTTTGTGAAGTCCTAGTACTGATCTGTTTTTACCATACTGACATGATTTTCGGCTTTCTGAATCAATTGTTATTATGTGTTGTATCTTGAGATATACGGTTAGTGAAACGGTAGATAACGGAACGACGTTCAACGGTTCTGTACGACTGACTACGAAATATGCATGATTAATACGTATCTTCCCGCCCAACCCAACCACTTGAGGTTAACGAACGAACACAGAGAAAAGACTGGCCTCTGAACAGAGTTACTTTATGTCACTCAATCCGAAGACAACATGGTCACAAACCCGTTCGTATTTATAGAGTTTGCGACTAGCAACAAGCAAGGTCAAAGGGAATGGACCAGACAAAAGTCTAGACAGTACAGTCTAAGTGTATAGTCAGGATGACAACAGTTGTCACGAGGACATAGGTCGATTGTGAAGACCGGAGCCGCGCACGACCATGACAAAGGTAAAGGTCACTCACAAGTGAACTTTGTCACTTCTGGTCACACAATGTTTTCAGGGAACTGGCAACTTCCCCGACATTATGGTACGTCACACGGGCCGATCTTGGTTATCCCAGCAGCATTAATTTGTGATGAGATAAGGTAAGCCCCAGTAACGGTTATCCTTTTACGAAGGTCACTCGAAACGTTCGTGTCTTTTATTAGGCTGAAAACCACTTATCGGCATTGTCTATATGTGTGGAGTGGTCAATATGTTCCACAACAGCTCCGAGGTAGTGGTTATCTTGGTCGTACTTCAGTCTCCGTTACCCTTTCGCGTTCCGTATCCAGAAGGTCACACCTCCAGTGCGCTGCTTGTCGAATTATTGTGGACGATATTTACAGTCGCCCAGCCCTCAATGATGGGCTAGCAACTTTAGATCGAAGTCGAAACGTACAGATGTCCGAGACAACTTGAAAGTCGTTTAACTCACTCGAATAAAGCCATAGTACACGAGTGTATTGGGATAAGAACGATACTTGTTCCACAACCCTCGAGGTATGCATTTGCACAGCGCAGCAGCGATTCATAAAACACCTATCACGTGCACTAGTAGCCATACTGCATATGCAGCTATCAACGGCAGTTTTTTTGATGAGGTTGAGCAATCCAGCGTAAATCGTCGAGGTTGTGCTGGATTTTAAACGTTGAGATTTGGCATATGGATAGCAAAGAGGTCGACTTGAAAATAGATAATAAATTTTTTGGATCGAGCAATAAAAATATTATTGTTTCCGTGGGAACTGTACACAACATCCGATTTTCGGGTACTCAACAGTTTGAGGCAGTTTTAGCTTGTAGTTGAAAATAGGAAAATTATTTGCGAATAGATTGTTACCGTGAACTTTGATAAATTCTACTACTCTTTCCGGCATGCTCTTGAACAGGTTAAGTGATATGGATTATGTCGAATTTAATTCCGACCAGACGTGCCTCTATGGACATCCGTGAATTTAGTCATGAATTAGCCGTACGTGATTAACCAAAACCGGTATGAACTGGCTTGAGGTATTGTTTACTTGTTAGCTGTGGTCACGCGATATCTTAAGCCCATTCATTGGAAACGTTATAGGTCTTAAATTCACTACTACAGTTGTGAGTTTTAACCTGGGAATGAGCACGAATTTTGAGGGAGTCACTAGTGATTCACTCATCAAGAAACAACTGACGACGCTTTTGTCTGGCAAAAGCTCTGCAAAGGCAATCTAGTACTCCCTATCTCGTCTATGGAGCTTCTGAGACCATATCTAATTCCAGGCTTGTCAGAATCAACCCATGAGGTATAATGCAAAACCAGCAATGACAGAATCCATTGAATCAATACAACGAAACAACCTTTTCCATTTGTCTCAGTAACACTCTTCTGGTATTGTATCACATCCAACACTCGGGCCACAAAGACACTGAAGCAATTTCCTATCACATAAAGCCAGAACGGCAGTGAGCCGTAGGGACTCACGCACTGATGCACTACAAAGTGCTAAACGTTTTTGCGTGGATTACTACGATAAGATTAATTTAAACCTCAGTCTATCCTCGGACAAGTGCTATCAGATCCTAAATGCTCTCCGGTGGTTGTGCTCACTGAGGCTCATCGTTACCAAGGTTAGTGTGTTTTCGTCCTACGCGCTATTCGCCAACGTTTTTGTTACGCTAAATGTCCATTTTGAAAGCTAAAATGCATTTTAAAAGCATACTGTTTAACCCGGGTGTATTATGTTCAGCATCCCCTGACGTACTCATTGACACAGAACAGTCACCAACATAAAAATGATGTTCGGCATTCATGATGATTGAGTTGTCAACTGCAATTTTCCTGATAACATACGTTACACAGAGACACGGTGACGTTGTTCCAGATAGACATATCCAGATCTCGTACGTGTTTAGTTGGCTATTAGTCGAATCAGAAGAGACCCAGCGTCCACTGACCTCTTATTTATTAAACATTTTTTTAATCAGAAAACAACACACACACCTTTTCGAAAAAACAAAACATTTACCGGATTTCTTGCTACAAATGGTGTTCATGATAGTGCTCTATTACAGAAGGAATCCTCATATTTTACAGCACAACCAACTATGATGTGCACCTTTCTGTGGGTTCAAAACTGGCTCAGTACCACCGTTGAGTGAGCTTGTTCTCGTTGGTATCGATTCTCCGCGTAACTTCTAGTCTCGTGTGTCATTAAATTGTCAATATACCTCTTCACTAACTCGGAGTCTTGTAGGAACACTTGCGTAATAACATAAGAAATTTCAGTGCCATCTGTCTATTATCGAAAAGGTTTACGTACTATTTGACCATCCCGATAAGCTCATTTTATGCCTTTCATGACGGCGGTTTCCGTGATACTTATCACTAGCTGATCCACATGTGACAATAATATCTCATCGGACAATCCACGTTTAGCAAACTCCATGTCAAACCTATTCCTATCCAACTGCTTCAGTTCGACGCTCGTTATAAGGTTGGTTTCTGCCTTGCTGTTCACGCACAACGGCATTAGAGCTCTCAAAGTTAGCTCTAATAAGAACCTTGTTGCATATGGTTGGTTGCCTCTTGATGCTTCTCCGTTGACTAGTTATTCAATATGACTCCAGCGTGTCACAGCCTGTCAGCATTCCAACTCCAGCTTCCTTCGGTAGACTGAACAGTATACCGATCAAGTATAATCACTATTGATTCACAGTGGAAAGGCGGATCCAGCGCATGTGGAAATAGATTGACCGACAACAAAAGTGCATGGGAGGTTACGCAAACTAAATCAAAACGTATTCCTACAGTTAATGTAATGTCGTTTTTATGGGAGTATGATCAATGAAGTCTAGTTTCTTGAATCGCTAGCAACTGTGGGACAGAATGGCTAGAATGGCTAGTTCAGTGGGACTTACAGTTTTGTTGCAACACTGATTATATTGGAGTCGAGTTGACAACCCTTAATTATGGCCACGACTGCTGTCCCGACGAATCAGCATTGTTAAAGGACTGCTGCTCCGAGTCTTGATGACCTCATCGAATAAACAGACAGTGAAACTGGCAGTTCAGGTTACGATGTTCTCTTGATCTATCTACACGCCCATTTTTTTGAAAACCGCCAATGCGGATGATCGCACCTTTTCGAACGTTCTAGTCAGTGGTGACGCGTTACATAGCACTGCTAGACAACTCAGTGGTAGTAACATCAATTGCCGACCTCATACTGAGGGTTGTCTGAGCTCCAGCTATCGGGGTTGCTTTCGTTTAGGTCTGAGTGTTCTGTCGCTTGGTCATATATCTACAGGACCATGTTCATGACTTCAACACGCTCAGACAGGTTTGTAGTCAATGTTAACGGGCATGTACAAAGTGGGCTTGTGGTACGTGTTGAGAAACGTCTTGAGTAATATCGGCAAAACATATGTTGATGGTTGATCATGTGAGTGAGTCATCAGTGTGCGTGTGTGTGTTTGTATCGATCAGATTTGTATTTGGTGCCTTGTAGCAGAAGAGACGATCAATAAGTGCCCGCAAAATATGGTACCTCAATAGGTAATACACCCACGTGACTAATACCCCTCAGTTTTACCTCGTGTTTAGTTGAATAGGCCCTGTGATCTTTCAACCCATTTGCACGTATCGTTTTAGTGTAAGGTGCCGTAATTCTGTTTAGTTCCTTCTGTTACGTAATCAGTGTCTCAGGTCAAGTGAGCTGTCTGGTGCGTAATACGTTCCACATGTATACTGTGTCTGTTTTTGTGATTGCAATGATTATGTTTCTTCATTTTTCAACAAGACAACCTCATATTGGATCATCACCCATCACATATTTTTTTGTGCAATATAGGACGTGACAAAGAAAGATTAAAGTAACCACTGATAAGTTAGGTACTGTTATTAGGTATGTTTAACTTTCAGGATAGCAGTTTCATCTAACCTATGGTTACATATTTCTCGTGGAACGTGATTTAACGGTTTGGATTAAAGATAATCACTGACGCGAGATAGTGAAACTTTGATGACGAATAACAGTTGTCTTATGGAGGATGCCTTGTCCTAGAACACCTTGCGTGTACTAGTTGAACACAGGGTCCTAATTACTTCAGGTATTGCGTTCTGTCTCCCCCTCCTCTCGTTGTTGTGCTTCTTTTTCACTCACTTATTCAATAGTAGTGTGACATCAACCTATCAATGTATGGACTGGTGCTATGTTGCAATCAACTCTGATGGTGAATTTTGAGAATAGACGGCAGTTTGGCCAACAGAGCTAGGTGTGATTCTGTGTGAACTATGCTGACTTACAAGCTGAATGTCCCTGTATAGAACCTCGGATATCTTGATTGTTCCTCCATTGGTCACTTGACTGATCACTCGGTGTGATGTATACGCCATTTGGATGGCAGACTAAGGTTGATTTGTGCCATAGTTCAAGGTTACTGAGCCTTTTTTCTCTTCCCATCGGTATCGATTTTCACACAAACACGCATCATATTGAATCACGTTGAATAATTACCGTATCGACAGCATATCATGATATTTCTAAAGGACGTTCGGCTACCGGATCAAATCCAAACTGTAAATCAATTATCTCATCCCAACAGATAGCTGAACCGGACGAACGCTGTTGATTGCTGTCGATTATCTGATTTTTTTTTCATTGTTCCAAGTTGTACATCACTTAGCTACAATTGCAATTTTCACGGTCAGACAGGCTTTTCCTGCCAGTTTCTTTGGAGCTCCAGTTTCGCTCTTTAGTCAGATTATCCGTGATACAAATTTCCTGATTTGGACCAAGAGTTTAATTTCTGTTCCTGCAGTGTTCAGGCTGAATGTTTATAGCCCAAATCCTTCGTTTGCTGAACTCTGTCGGAATGTTGATGCGCACTATTTACACTCTCTAACTAGAGCAGGTCTGGTACTCTATGTGTTCGAAATGAGCCAGCCTAGTAGCTTGTCTCTTTAATCTGATTGTAACGAAAAGGCGCCCAATAAAACATATTCTTTATTTTCCAACTCGCTGGTTGCCCTGCTACGCTCGCGCTCGCGTTTATATATCGGAATTCCGGTCCACAACACACACCCGGTTTCCGCTCACACGTCGTGTGCACTTCTGCCCGGTTTGTGTGTGTGTGACTGACGTCTTCTGTCGGGGAGTTTCCAACCTACCGTTCCTCGCCCGTTAGTCCGATCTTGTTGAGGGATGACTCGTGCGACCACCCGTGTTGTCCGCGATCTGATCGCTGTGGGCTTTTGGACATACATCGCTGCCGCGTTGAATTATTCCACCAAGAGTTGGAATACTCGAACCCCCGGTTTGGTAATCCACTACATGATAACTTACCTTCATTCCACTCTTGGGAAACTTGTCACTTCCCATTTTCATGACCGGCGAAATTGAAGTCATCCTGCTCATCAAAAATCTCAATGCGTTGATGCTTGATTGTCACACCACCATGAAAAGCCTCAGCTTGGAATGAAGAGAATGGAAGAGACCTACGCACTAAATTCAGTCATTTAACGTCAAGAGGCTTATATCTTGCAAACAAACTACTGAGCTACAAATGAAAATAAGACAGCTGTATATGAAACAGGTTTGAAAACAAGTCTCAGAATCATAATGTCGTACTATGTTGTCCAAAAGTGTTTCATCACAGTTTTAATATGATAAAGTTCCCCCGTTAAAGATGTCACTTCTGAGGGGGACTGTACAGCTCGTGCATAAAAAGTATATCTTATCCATTTGAAAAAAATGTTCCTAACATCATTTGTACGGCGTATTTCTCATTCTGACGCTTATGCAGTTAATGTTTTATTTTGAACGCTGTTTCTAAAGAATCTTTATCGTTGTTGATGTTGAATGAATTTAATTTTTTTTCTCTGCATGCTACAGTAGTTCCAACAAAATGGTTGGTTGGCTTGTGTCTAAGCAACGTAATCTTTTATTGCGCATACCTTGGAAACTCAGTATTACACTTGTCCGTTTGTGTTGTGGAATGTGCGCTGTTTCTAACTAATTGGTTGGCCTTCTCTGATGTGGAATGTTTTAATCTCGTCTCTTTTACTTGGTATTTAATACCTGATACCAAACTGATAACCAGGCTCTCTTAATGCTTGACCTACTACATTCCTTTCACCAATAACGATACGATGTTTGAGTAACAGACGTATCCTCCTCAGAGCTTTGTCCATGTTAACTTCATTCTGTCTGTCTACTTTACCAACGTCTGTGCTTACTCTGTTTGATAGGGTATTCACTTTTTAAGATCATAACAATGTAGCAGTGGGGACGTTGTTTATGCAATCGGCATCACACGTGGTAAACCTCACCTGAACATTGTGTTATGTCAGGCTTGTGGTATTTCAGCCTCACTGCATTGGCAACTCCGTACCTATAGGTCCGAAATATCATCATTGGTCTGGTGTGAAATGTGACAGGTGTTTGTAAAAAAAAACAATGAGATTACGGCATCTATTGAATACGCTAACCCGGAATGTCTGCAAAATAATAAGGTCTGCTATTTCGTGTGAATTGGACCTCGGATTTAAAAGGATACAATTGCGATGGCGAAGAATTCAACCAAATTAGAGCCGGTAATATCACTGGTAGTTGGATTTGTGTGGGTGGTCTCTCCGAGTTCCTAAATTCCCAGGAGTTAAGTCCTTGTCAAAGGGGAGTTCTACAATTTGTCCAGCATTTTTAATCCTTGGTCATAAAATCAAGAGGCCTACACAATTATGTGAAATAAGAACTTGTTTTTGTAAAACGCTCATCAATTTTATTCAGTTTCGGCAGTTTTTTTCTTACTGTCGTAAGTTTGAGAAATAACTCCGTCACGCTTGATGAGAAATCAGGATAGTGTTTCAGAACAACCATGCACACCTGTAAACCCAGCAAGTTTCATACTTAAAGAATCATTATCCATAGCAACTTTTCACTAAATTTTTCATCTTCATCATCTTACACACCAAAATCAATCACATTTTCCTGGCTATCTGATGTGGTTTGATACGACACCATGCCTCAACCCTACGCTCAGCTTCATCTCCCAATCTAGCAGGCCTGATTGGTTAGTTGTATACACAAACACAGGTCGATGATTAGGTCACCTGAGAACTCTGTTTAATTGTACGAGCGATGTTCGGGCTCATACTAACAATACGTTAGGCAATCACATGTACACATATGTAAACTAGACCTTACGTGTGTGTATCTCATTGTAAAATGTAATGTACCAATTATCCTGCATGTGGTTTAGGTCATTGTCTCGATAATCGAAACTATTTTAGGTGGCTGCTACACGCATTGCGCGCAAAATAATTTAAAGGTCATCACTTTTTTGTATTATTTCGACTATATGCTCCGGTTAAAATGTGAGGACTTTGTGTTTGTTGTGCACACACATACACACCTTTTCGTTTTTTCTCTTTCTCTCATAATTTGTCCATTTGTTTTCAACTGTTGAAATCTCTCACATCAAACATTGTGTTTTGTGTGTCAATATATGGACTACCGAGAATTAAACTTAAACCGCAATCGATCAGAATCCCTCAGAACTCCAGCGACATTGTATTCAATCAATGCACTCTGTCAGCTGTAACTGTACTCTTTTTGTGGGGCTGGGAAAGTTAGCGTGGTCGTCGATGTCATTTGGGGGTTTGATCTGTCAGTGATGATCAACTTTACGAAAACTCAGAAGAACAGACCAAAGTAGTCCCCGTTCATATGGACCTTGTTGGATGAGTGACACTAGATTTCTTATTGGTCATTGTGGTTGAGCACCAGTTTGTTGACTAGAATGGACGTTCACAAAAATGGAATTGTCATGTTATGACAAAACATGTCATTGACTTTATTGGACTAGTTTGTGTACGTTTTTGTTAAAAGGTTTTCGAGGGTATCTCAAATATGAATTGCAAGAACTGAGGCTGTTTTAGTGGAAAGCCAAAACGATTATCATCGTAACTAAGTATCTTTAAACAAAGTAGTGTAACAGGGACGTAATGACACAGAATAGAGAAGAAGAATTCCTGAGGTATTGTTCCGCGAGTAATTCATTTCGGTTGTGTGCGCGCCGTGCAGACAGTAGAGCAGCTTTGAAGATGAATGACTTTACGAGTAGGTTACTCTTGTACCAAACACACGATAGGTAGGTTCAAGGAAAATAAACTGTTCTTATCTCTGCCTCAAATTGCCATTTTCATTCGGGTCTCAAATAAGCGCTACCAAAATTTGCAACCATCAGGAATAATTTCTACCACCACTTGTCTCTTGTTGAGGACCACATTACAAAATGACCAATCAGTCTGCGCAAAGTGCTTCGTGTATGTGTGTGTGTACCGGCTGGACACAAATGCCTCACTCACACCTCTCCCGGTCCTATTCCTCTGAGTTTAGACTGGATATGTGGTGTGTGGATGGAACTGCGATTGGTGCAGTGCAAGCCACTTGCGGTGATGGCTAGGCGCAGGCGTCCTTTGACTTCGATCACTGTGACGAGCTAATCCGAACCGGATACCGCTAATCGTGAAATGTGCACGCTTGTTCAAGATCGGTGGTTTCTAACTTGCCGGTTCCATAACCACCTGCGCTGACGACAGGGGAATGAGGACAATTATCGATGGGTTATCAACAGTAGCTTGTTTGCGTCTCATAGGCTGGGAGTCGCATGATACGAATTACGTTTGGCGGGACAGACGGCTGTCGATCTGATTCACTGATGTGAGTCGTCCTGTTATAGGACCGAGTTGTACGTGATATATAAACAGTTAATGAGACGGCCTAGTCAAAACTCCTCGGAGGCTGTCCGATGCTACATACTTTCTCACTAGCAACTCGGTTAGGTGTTTGTGAAGTATGGACACCTTGACGTAGTCGTTTTTTCGCACCATTAAATTTTATAGTTTAAGTATCACCATCCATCTTGCCTCTTTTATGTCTGAGCTATGTTGTGGGTGTAAAACACACGGATGTATGGTGGGAATGCAGATGGTTATAACTGACGCAAGTTCATAAAAAATACTCACCATGTATTCCAGACAGACATGTTCGAAAAGGCAACAGTACTGACGCTAAAATTGTACGCATGTACTTGTTTGCAAGTCGTTTTACTTGCCAGTTATTTGCCAATGATCGCCGTTGGTTACGTGCAGTTGCCCGCATTCACGTCAAATTCTTATTGAATTATGTGCACACCTCACGTGACTTGCCCACATTTAATCCATAGGTTGTGAAACGATACTTACGAATCACCCGCAGATTTACAAAATCTGTTTCCTTCACCGCCGTTTCCGTGTTTGAAATTGGCTTCCGTTACTCCCTCACGTTTCATCCCCAGCGAGGTTTAGTGGTTGCTAGCCCGGATTTCGCAGTAGTGTAAATACAAGATCTGATTCCTAATAAGAAGCAACAAAATGCGCACGAAGTCTATCGATTCTATGGAACTGACTTGAGATAGCCGCCTAAAATAACAATCAATCGAATGCAGAGCAGTCACTCAGTTTGCTTGATAAAGAACGTGGCTCTTTTAACTCGTGTGGGCACATTAAGGCCTTCACTGTTCACTAAGATCAAGTCTATTCTTGTTTGTTCCTATTTGAATGAGCTGGTCTATCAGTTCTCCGAGTAGTAGTCGAGTTTGAGCTTCTTTTTTGCGAAGCAAGCACCATTCTTGCGGACAAACCCTGAAATTTGCATTATCGCTCGTCGATTGATTTATCGGTCCTTCAATCGTTAAAGTAGATTGAAGCCGTTTTCCTTAAACATGAGACACCGATGTTAAAAACGTATACTGACATGAATCGGCAATCTGTGAACCATCTGTTCGACAAACACTCTCAGATCTGATGTTCAGGTTTTCCACCGCGCAGTTTTTTGTATCGCAACTGGAAGTCTCCCATGCTACCCATGCCATGTCCACAGAAGGCAGTTAGGTAGTGAAATTGCTTACAGCCGACACCACACATATGGTATGTAGCAGGTCCGGGTTCAACCAGACGAATTCGTTTGTGTGATGTACGCTTTTAAGCACAATTTACTGGATGTCCCAGTTGTTGACTCTGGTTCTGATCAGATCCCACTCTAGTTACCGGTGATCCTATATTTATAGTCCATACCCTACTAGCTATCGTAGCTGCTGTGTGATGTTGTGTGCATACTGATCCTATTTTCTCTCCCCGCTAGCAGATTCGAATATGTTTATGTCTTTCCAATTTCTATTCCTAAATGCTCCTCTGTGT
>LUCH01003460.1:23002-36710 GCA_013368495.1 Paragonimus heterotremus
AACCACTTAGGATGAAGTTCACGCATTCTATCGTCTTGTAGTACGACACATGCAAACAGATGAGTGCACATAGTAGCTGGTTGTAGAACACGGAAATTTGACCTTGTGTGGCGACATCATAATGGGAGTTGAACGGAAACCCACGCACAATTGAGCTGCGCGATAAGCTGTTGTGACTGACTTTCTGAGCTTTCTTGTGGTAACCTTGGCTGTAGGATCCACTTTGAAAGCGAGATTAATAAATGCACGTTTCCCATTCACAAAGGGTGACTGGCTGTATTATTTTCTGTACAAAACGAATTGGGTAGTCATTCCGCATAAACTTTTCTTGCAGAAAGCCTAGTTCAAGCACTTGTATTTTGACTCCATCCTAAGAGCTGCTGTCTACAGTTTTACCATCTTTTTTGGCAATTGTCTAAGTTTATTTTTGCAAACCAAACATTATTTTGAGGGTTACGTTTCCACCCAAAAAAAGTGTCTGTCAAGGGTATCTTGGTTTCTGTCTTGATTTAACATAATCTTGGATGTCTCCCAAAACACTCTTGTTGGCCAGTTCGACTACCCTTCATATGCGGAAGACATCATAATACCAGCTCTCTTAATTAGCAGCCTAACTGGAATATCTGCGAACATACTCGACCAAAATAGATTTGACAATGAGTCATCGAATGCTGTTATGTCCACATGAAAGTACGTGTGCACAAGATTTCTGCCGCCCTTGACGACCGATCCGTAAAGGTTAGTAAAACCACGTTCACATTTGCTTTATTTAGAATTGAGTTCAAACCAGTGATACTGGACCAGGATCCTTCTAAAAGTAACGGCAATAATTCTTTCACGATCCAACAATCGACTGTATACCAACGCCATTTACACGAAGATGTTTAGGTCTCTGAGTCATATGGTTAAGGTGAGTATTAAAAGAAGGCTACGGCTGTTCAAGGACGTCTGTTGCATCTTTTTACACGGACACTAATCCAGACGCCCCGAGGCTGTCTGGCCCTAGTCTGGTTTGCTGTTGAATCAGAGACTTAGCATCGAAAGCCGCCTATCTTTCGAAAATCTAATTCTACACTGGACTTCATGCGTTTCTTCATCCCAACCGTTTCATCGGCTTGCACTCAGCGATTTCATCAGACAAGATGACCATTACGAGCTATGGAGAACGATACTTAGCAAGGGATGAAACATCTACAAGGTACACGACGGTGCATGTTGCGACGCTGTCGAACTGAGAACCATTTACTACGGGATTCCTTCTTCATCATGGGAGAAAGACATGTTGCGAAATAATAACGTTTCGTTTATTCTCGTCTCTTGCTTACACGAAATCGTTGACTATGTATAGAATAGGGTTTGGGAACAAGAACAGCAGCTAAGCGTGGTGTATACTAAAAACGTCAGAGTCATTTCCACTACAATGATGCCGATTGCGTGAGCACCCTCTGCGTACACAACAGTGGTTAGACACTGCTTGATCAGCATAGCTTCCACAAAAGTCAACAGCTCTGGGTTTCGATAACGTGACAACACTGAGCCATACTCATACTAATACTCGAACTCAGCTATGCATTAGGTAATACCTGACTCACAGTATATAATCATGCAGCTCATTTAAGCGGGGGGTACCATGCCCCATTTCGGCTAAATGTGTAAATTACGTGTTTGAAACACATGACATTCTTCAAGACCAATTATTTGTAGGTGAACAATACACGTGTAAGGTTGTCAGTGTCTTGCTGACAAGCCGGTCAACCGGAAACGAACATACTGCTGTCACATGTATTCATTCAGTGAGAGTACCAGGTGGCTCACTATT
Source organism: Paragonimus heterotremus (assembly GCA_013368495.1). Taxonomy (NCBI): domain Eukaryota; kingdom Metazoa; phylum Platyhelminthes; class Trematoda; order Plagiorchiida; family Troglotrematidae; genus Paragonimus; species Paragonimus heterotremus. The sequence continues at coordinate 24,822 of LUCH01003460.1, forward strand.
CCAAAATAGACGGGATAACTTTCGGACTTATCGCACACACTCTTCATCAGGTAACATACAGATCTTCGAAACTTGGGACTTGGAAACTGACGTGTTCTGATTTGGCACCTCAGATCAACCAGTCAGCTTACTGACGAGACTGCTGCACTTGTTCGGTCCGCTATGGCTGTCTCACCACTGTAACTGAACTCAGATTGCACAGCTGCATATAATTACATACACAGTAGCTTATCATGATTCAACCTCTGAAGGTGATTGATGTTTACAGTGTCAACCGTCATGATTCTGTTACTTGTTAGTAGTCACTTACATTGAGGCAAATCGGAAGACACGTCATTAGACAGTTCCTTCAGTTAAGCTGATTAATGTTCACATTACACGATTGAACGGACTCTCGAAGTGTACCAGAAAATATTTCTTTCTTCGTTGGACGGCAGCTTATTCCACTTCTGTCACGCCCAAGTATAAAATATTTGAAGTGCTTGACAGAATAAGTATTTTGCATCAGGTTGACATTCGAAAATTTGAGAAATCGTCACGTGACTTCATGGGGTTTGTCATGCTGTTCATGTCTTTCTAAGAAGCCTATTCTCATGTGCGAACACTAGTAAAAAAACGGGTGACTTTCGATTTGAACTGATCGGGGTCGTCGCTGTGTCCCCATGCTGCCGGAAAGTTCTCGATAATTGAACTGATCTGGAGAGCTATACAAAGATTATCCAAATAACATAACAAGATCACCCCTGTCTTGAATTAAGACAGGCAAATCGGTGAATGGTTCTCCGTCGTGAATATAGTGATCGACGTTCATGGTGGATTGAACGCTTGTGTCAGACACCTCCGTGTTAACGCACGATTTTACTGACGAGTAGAATTTACTTCTGGATGGCCGTGAGTTGTAGAAGAGTTACTGGTACCACCTTCAAAAGAGTGAGCATGATTTTACCTGAATACCAATGAGTAACGGTCAGTAATGGTTCGAACCGTTGGACCTGAGTTAAATGACTATTCTGAAAGGCAAATACAATGTAATTACTTATATCAACACATTACGTAGACGTATTTATTTGAAGATAATTTTCCAGAATGGCAATGCCCGTGTATATACTTTCCACAGTATACAGCTGTGGCCTCGTTTTCATAGAATACACAATTGGTATTGACCATACGATAGTCTTGCTCTAAATTCAATTATAGATTTCTGGGGTAAACTCTCTAGAAAGATACACAAACATTTTATGGTTTACAGCTCTACAGCGAAGTTCAAGGATGTTTATGAAATAATGCATTTACGGTTGTTCTGAATTTAGCTATTAGGAATATGCCGAAACATTTCGTTGGGATTTTAAGGCGAAACTGATGAAGTTCGTGCTGTTAATAGCCCCTGAAAGAATATTTGCCAAAGTAGTCTCCTCGTTTTATGGTAATCGTTTTTAGCGACTTTCTTCATTAAGGTGAAATGAATGCTTTTCAAATGAATTTAGGGAGTTCTTTTATGCAATACACTCGAACGGTCCGATTAGTAAAGTTGCGCTTATTTCAAACCACCAGAAGACTAGTTCTCCACAATCGCGAAAGTAGTTTGTCAAGTTGTTCTGTCTCCCATGTTGTGTACCATTTCACTTGCAGTTGCAGTGACGTTTACATAGGCAGAACAGATCGACAACTATCACACCGAGTCGCCGAACACATCCCGAAGTGGTTAAAACAACAGACGACGCATCACTGTCAACTTGGTGCACTGACGGCTCGAAATCCAACCTCATCGATTGCTAAACACCTCATGACAACAGGTCACCAAGTTGACCTACTGAACTCATTCAAGATATTGCTGCGCAATCGAAACCCGAAGTTGTTAGCTTTCTGTGAAGCGATGCTAATCCGAACTTATCAGCCGACGCTGTGTGCACAAAAGTGGTTGAGACAACCTATCGGGTTGCCTTGGTCGTGATTACATAATAATTGATGTGCTTGTATGCGTGTCTAATCCCTGTCTGTCCTTATCTGTATGATGTATATAACTGGCATGTTTTACGTTTGCGACTGATGAGAGTAAATGAAATGTTAACATATCGCAACATGTGTCTTCTTTCTGCTTTGATGAAGTGGTTAAAGGGAACTCAGTGTTTCAAGTAAAGCGAGAACCCGTGGATTTTGATCAACGGTTATAGTCTAAGAATAGATTATACGGAAGTCGTCGTTTCATTTTTACCAGGTCACCAGCAACCATTTTTTGAGGGTGCCGTTAAAAATGTCTTAGTTCAAAAGTTCTTGTAAAAATATTTTAGTTGAATCGGATTTGTAGAAAAGTCATGCAAATAAAGTATGAGGAACGGCCTCGGTCAGATTGATCTGCTGACTCAATGTTAGCTTGCTGTACATACACTCGGTCGTGGCTCTGCGCCACAACTCGGTCGTCATCGTATATGTGGGTTCATCTTACCAATGGTCTGAGCGGTACCTAATTCTTGTGTGACTCATGTCTTGTGCTGAGCCATGAAATCGAGAAAACCGAGACAATGGTTATCTGAGCGCCATTAAGCAACCTTAACTTATTGGAAAAATAGCACTTTTACAGGGGAACAAAAGTATTTACGATTGCTATTGGGCGATAAGCGTTTTTATGTTTTGATTGGCCCGTTCGTTGCTACGTCCCACGACCTTGCTTCGATCAACTCGGTTGTATAATTCTGACACGCATGCAAACAACTTGCACTAAACTCTACCTCTTACAAATAAATTCGATGTAGCAGCTGATCTTCGTCTTTGATTGGTTGACGCCAATCGATCGCAATTCCGATTGCAGCAGCTTGTACGTGAATTCTAATTGGCCGTAATTTCTCCAATCAGGAAACCGCTCCAGTCCAACCTCATTACAACCAGCACTTCATTTCGCGCTTGTTCTGTCCACAGCATACCACGAAGCGATGAAATGATTAGTTCGGAAGGAGAAGAGACTCAGCACTGCAACAGATGTAGCCAAATTTATCAGAATATGCCAGAAGATTCCCCATATTTGGAGACGCTGTTAGCATTATTTGAGAAGACCGGAGGATATAGTGCAGGCGAAGCGAGATGAATGATGGTCAGATTTCAACACAACAATAATCGCTTCTGAACTTAACTTGACACCTAAACTCGAGGCCTTCGCAATGACCATGTAGCAGATGTCTACAATAACACTATAGTTGAACCGCGGAAGAAAGAGTGAAATCATTTCAGTGCATCAGAATCGGGTGCATTTCAGCTTATGCTGATCTGAAACTTACATTCATTGGAATCATCAGTAGCACTCAACTTGCATAAACGATGGGGACATTTTATCTTGATAAGTCTAATACATGACGATACAGTTGGCATGATCTTCAGAAAGAGACTGCTTCAATCAGTGTTGTGACGATAAACGTTTGCTGATTGTATAGAAAGCATTTCCGACCTCTAGGCTGAGTGAACTGGCCATATTTGACGGTAACCAAGACGTCAATCCCCTCTTTAAACTGACGAGAGACTGCAAGTCGTACGTCGTATACAACGATGAATTACGGCTTTGGACCGATCGGCCCAAACTGCATAAAAATTCTGTGGGACTTATTAAACAAGGCGCAGAATCGTATAACTCGATCACAACATTGTGCACACGTACAAATCAAATGAAACCTGGATTCAGCTGTTATTTGTTTGTGTCTTATATCTGTAATGGATTGTCCATTCATTATTATCCTTGGGGTTCGCGCTATTTTAATATGTTCCGGTATGTCTGTTCCTAATCGTTTGTTGTTTGTCACACCTTCACGCACAAACTCTGACACACGTGCTGTTGTTCGTACACTATGGACTTGAGCAACTTAGAAATGACAAATCGATGTACAGCCACCTGTTTGATGTATTACCGCCTACCATCCACAACTCTACAGCGTACACCGAGTGTTCTTACCAGAACTTTCTTTATTCGTAAATCGAACATACTCAAACTACTGTCAACCACGATTGTCAGTAGTCAAGCCTACCCTGATTGTTTAGAGCTGTTTTGGAGAGGGAATGCCCTTCTTCTTCTTCTCAGACCCAGAGATGTTCTGTATATTCCATATCAGTTTCTATCTCTTTCTTTCTGTTGATGACACACTTGCCTGAGAGTTCGCGCTCACTCAATTCATCATCGATCTGTTCTATTAGTCTATTTAACAGAAATGGTTATTACGGCCAGATATGGTGATTGATGACTAAGTGAGCGCCGCTGGATTACCGCACTGTTTATCAAATGAATATTGATTGGAGGTAGCTAAACCGTTCATAGGTGTAGCATGATTAAACAACCTAGTTGACCACAACTGTTACGGCAATATGTAAAGAGCAATGTGTCAACCTATGATAGAATTGAATAAATGTTCTTCATTCAATGTTGAGTGTCTGTTTGGATGACATGTTGAAAGTTTGAACGTTTCTGTCAAGCACTCTATGATGAATGTTCATTCGGTTTATTCATGCTTTTACTCTTTAGTGTTGCCATGCTGTTGTAGTATATACGGTCAGCTGGTTAGCTTATTAATGCTGCACACAGACGACATTAGTACAGTGTGTTTGTGTTAGACTGTCCCGTTTTAGGTAGTCCACTTAGTTTGCCCAGAGACGTTATTTTTATGTCACTACAGAGCTGAGCCCGAGTAGCTTTTAACGGATCCTGTATTCATATAGATTGAACATCACCCACAATTGTTCGCAGCGGTCTCATTCCCATAGACTTGTCAGTAGGCCCCTTTCGAAAAGAAGCACTAGACTCGAGTTTCGCTCCCACTAGAGCTCATCGGTAATGCGTATTCTTGCCACTGCCGGGACTTGAACCACAGACACGCTGTTCAAGAGGCAACCGCGTTTACCACTGCAAAATTTACCTCACATTAGGCACGACCGAATTATCATATGTGAACGCTCAACCACTTTCACTTGTGAGTAATGATCAGGTTGCCCAAACGCCTCGAGAGGAGACAAAGTTACTGTCTGTTAACTGCAATCGATGACGAGCTCTAATGAGAACGAAACTCCAGTCCAGTGCTTGTTGTTTTAAAAAGAGGCCGACTGGAAAGTCTACCGGAATGTGACAGCTGCGATCAATTGCGGGTGATGTTCAATCGATATGAAAATCAAAATCCTCTACTATTCATCAGAATCCTGTCTTGTTGAATCGAAGTAGCTCTGTACGGAGGAGGCTGTCTAGTAGATTTGACGCCCTCAGTTTAAAAGCACAACTGTCATTATCAACACACATGAGAGTCAATGACACCAGTATGTTTTCATTATTTCCTAACACGTTCACTTGATTTTCATCAGGGAGCACGAGAGGTCATCCAAAATGTGATCATTACCAATTATTGACTTACGGTAGGTGAAGTTGCATACTGTGCACAGATGTAATACAGCCTATTCATCGACATACTTTGGACTATCGTTCGACTGGTGAAAGAGAGAGGAAGATATGACCTCTTTAACTGGTCGTCCATCAATTTTTCTGAGCTTTCCGTCTCGTAAGGATCCAGTGAGCAATCCTAATTATCAGTGGTGCTCGCTGATCCCATTCACTGATATTAACGTTCACTACAAAACGCACGACCTCATATTCATCCTGCGGCTTGTCTCGATTGCTTTGTTGTCCATGCTTAATAGTAAGCAGTCCATTAGCTCATCGGTAAGTGGGAAAGTCACTCTGAATAACACGTCTGTTTATCGGAACCCAAAAATAATGCCATCGGTGGTTTCGAACTCTTTTCGCAGTTCCAGCTGTATCCAAACGTAGGAAAAACATGTTTGTTGAGATCATGCCAATAAAGAATCAATAAGTTTGACCTTTATTCTCTGTTTTACCTGTGGAATAATTGCCAAAAACTGGAGCACATCAAAATATTTCGCTCTCATCAATCGCACTAATTTGACAAACACATAGTACTATGCAGTTTGATTGGAATAGGAATCGGTACTCTAGATCCTCAGTTCATTTATTTGTTAATCTTGTCTGTTCGTCTCTTCTTTTTTGGTTTGTTTTGTTAGTGAGCAACGATCATTATGGCTTTAATCAGTGAGCTATTGTTTAACTGAACTCTCCTCAACCATTCAACATACATCTTTTTTCTATTTGGTGGCCATCTGTTTACAAATCACTTCAGTTAGCCAATTTACTTTGCGATACTGGTTAAAACAATATTTACCCGAGGTGATGTCGATTTGTGCTCTATCAAATTTGTCATGGTTATACGAAAACGTTTTTTTTGTGATGACAGTTATGTACAGAGAATTCTTGAAGAAAATTCATCTCGGTCTGTAAGCTGTCAGTACTGTTTCAGTACCCTTCCAGCAAACTGTCGTACAATGTTTTGCTCTTCTCTGGGTGGAGAAAGCTATCAGAACTAAGGAATTGCCCACTCTAAGTATGATTCGTGTTAATTTTTCCGCCGAATATCACTATCTTATCGTCTTTTAACGCTGACGTTCACATATTCTGCTTGCCCGTTCCTCTCGGACTCTGGAGGAAAGTGTATTTTGTTGTGGACCGAATTAAATAACAGAAAACAGTTCAGATTGAACGCCTCACTGGTGACGCAAAACACGTTAGTTCTATGGTATCAATCAATTGTAAACGCTTCAGCAGCTACACTCGCTTATCAGTTTTCAGTTTGGTTATAAAAATGTCCTCCGATGAATAAATTCAAATTTAATCTGTTTAGCTACGAACTTCTGTTAAATACAAAGCGAACGTCCTTTTCGTAATATGTCGGCGCCTCCTCCAACTATTTATTCACAGTGTCCGCGTATTTACCACTGCATTCGGTACAATGAGCTAACTACCCTATTGATTTTTGTGGTGATACGCTAGTTAAGCGTGAGGTGGCGTGATGTGCAAACGTCTGCTGAGTTTTCAATCCTGTCGTTGAACCGAGACGCGTTCCTTAGACTAAATTATGTTATCTCCGATTGTTAGGGAGTCCACTTTCTCCGTCCAAACCACCTCTTTCCTCAAGAAAACAATTTTGCTTAATTAAGACCAGCGAAAATATCGTGGATGGCTAAGAGGTAACCTTCGCTATTTTTTACCTGTTCAGCCCTTATTCCGCTACACTTTATTACTCTCTTACTGACGTTAACTACTATTTTTGGTAACTCTTCTTCGATTTTCTGATTTGAGAATGTTTGTAGGTCATTATTTGCCATATAATAATTTATAATTTTTCTCATTGATGCACATGTTGTTAGAATGGAACAGAGTTCCTTTTTGCACGCGTCTTTTGGTTTGTCTTGGGAACATTTAACTGAGGTACTCGCGTTATTCTCGGGACCAAGATTTTCCGTGTTAGTTATTATGAGAAGGATAATTCGATTTCTATCAATCGCATTATTATACCATGTACGAACCAGCCTATTCTTTTAAGAGTTTACAATATGAGTCTAATAGGTTTAAGCAAGAAAGCGACCTACTTGGCTTATTTGACAATAGAGCGTGAGTTGGATATATCTGAAATCAAGTCCTGAAGTCCAGTTCACTATATGTACGTCAGGAGTAACACATTATCCCGCGGAATGAATAAGCTCAAAGTGGTTAGTAGTTCAATTTGGAGCTCGATCTCTTCATTGATTTGTTTGTCAGTCAATTGGGTTGATGTTGAAATATCCCTATACTGATGGAGGCTTGTAACATTCAGAATGATATGTTATCAGCAGGGTTAGTGGCCTGGTAAAGGAGATTGAGAATACCTTGAATACACCTTTGCGGTGGCATTAATCCGTCGAGTGTCAGACTGTCTTTCTTTTTCAGACATCTCGAATTGTAGTTAAAACTAAGCAACGTCCCTTCGTCGTTCATTCACATTTGCGACCAAAAATTCATGAACAAAACTGCCAAAAATTAGTGTCTTTAATCCGACAGTACTGAGCTGTGTTCTAATCGGACGAATTACTATATACATTTCGCCTCTGTGTTGTATTCAACCGAGTGAAACGTCTTATATCCGTTCAACAGTGTGCTCTTCAAAACACTTCAAGATAAACTAATCTGAATCATTCTGTGACTACGTCTGCTTGACATGTGGCGGCTGGAATCTGCCACCGGTGGCGTTGTTTTAACAATGACCGAATCACTCACTGTGGATCAATAATTAGTTATGTACCATGTCTGGAATGCTCTCTAGTAGCATTTTCACCCTTCCAACTGGAAGTGATTGATAAATTCAACGTTTGTCCAGGTGGAAGCGTGTTTCTCATAGATTTCAACGTTAAGATCAGAAATAACTACCAACCCCAACAAGAACGAAACTCAAGTACAGTGCTTTCTTTCAAAAGCAGCTAACTGAAATATCCATGGGAACATGAGAGCCATAATCAATTTTGAAAAGTGTTTAATTCTTGTCTAATAAAAAACCTCCCACTAACTACTTAACAAAACAGCACTCAACAATTTTAATGGGTTTTTTTTCACTTCAATTTAGGGGGAAGTCTTGATGACTGGGTCACTAATTGTAGCTAACAAGACATCTGTTCTGTTTCTTATCAAGGCAATCGAATAATCTGGGTATTAATAGCAAGGTAATGTGGCTAAACGTTCAGAAATGATAATTTGGTTCTGCCTAACATGAAGTCAGCGGTGCAGTGGTCCTAATGCGGACTGTAATACATTTACTTCATACAGCAGCAGCCGGAATGAGATTTCAATGTCTCATTCACTGTGTTTCTGAGATGGTGTAACCTACCACTATCAAGTGAATGAGTTAAATTTCCAGGCCATTATTTTCGGTTATGGTCCCACCGGTCAGCCTTTCTGAATCACCGACTCCGGTTGGGGTCCCCAAATATAACTCTGCTTCCACAGACTGTTGGGACAGAGACTCCACGTGAGATCTTTGAAGTCAACCTGAGACATTTTCTGTACAAATTATATTGTTCGTTGGGAACTGGAATTTACATACCCTGCCGGGTCGATGCACCACCACAGGACGGCCAGAACGCCATAGTGTAGTGATCACAATGAAAGTGGACCCCTACGAAAATGATGTCACAGCCTTGGGTGAAACGAGGCTTGCATACCAAAGTAAACTTTTGGCATGCCCATTGTTGTATAACAGGCAGTTTCGCTTGCAAGTTGCATACTACTCGCAAGCAAAACTGCTTGTTATACAAAACCCACCACCGGATAGGTTATCAGGCAGAGGGTAGGCAGGAGGACGGTATCCGTCTTGCAGCCACTGATCACATCAATTCTGTGACGATAGATAAACCGTACGACCTCAACCCTCGAATCCTGTCCATGCGCCCCTAACTCGGTCGAAGTAGGTCTGCCACAGCCTGTAGAGCGCTTGCCGCATTGAAGCATGATGTTTCTGTCGCTGGTTCGAATTCAGCCGAAGCCATGGCTTTCCACAATTGAGTATCATCTAACATAGTTTAATGTTTATGGTCTAACTATGTATCACATTGATAATGCAATAGATCAGTTCTATGATTAGTTGTCCACTACAATCTAGTCGACACCGGTGGGTGACCGACGGTTCGTTCTGGATGACTCGAACGCTCGAGTCGGGCGTGATTCAACAGCCTGGCTGAGAGTCCTCGGACCCTACGGCATTGGTTCAGTGAACGAGAACGATGATTGTCTGCTCCAAATATGTGCTACTCACGAGCAGGCTATCACAAACACCCGATTCCAGCCGGATGCAAACGATATCACGAACCGGGCTTACTCACGAAGTGGTCATCACCATCTGCCTGACTAGTTGAAAGTGCGACAGAGCAACATTCCTGAAATGTGTATCATGCAAATGGTGAACGGGGCTGAATGTAGTACAAATCATAGACTGGTCAGGATCAACGGCGGAAACTAAATGTTAAGCAATCGCAGAACTCAAAGAAGAGGATAGCTTTTCGCAGTTTGTCTCAAAGTATTTTTCACTTCCACTACCTTTGGAGATAGATGGCAATATTTCAACGGCAACATTGCAGTAGATGCCCCAAAGACACTTGGTATCTAGCGCCAGAAACGCTCTAAATCGTTCGAGGATAGCGAACCTGATACAGAAAGTGACTAAAACATCCGCCGGTTCCTCATTGGACCTGGTCAATGAGTACAAGGAGATCACATTCCGCTACATTGGTTGCCGATTCACTGAAGAGTTTCACGGAATCAGAAATCAAATGAGTTGATACTGCAAACAGCTCTGTGTTTCGCCATAAACTATTTTTGGCTCTTCCTTCCAGTCCACTAAAGGAAATTTTGACTGGAATCCTGGCGGTCATGCTCACAACTGGGAAGTATCACGATAACCTGGCGCAAAAGTTTCGGTGTCCTTGTGAACTGGCCGGCCACTGTTGGCTGAATGATGCCCAAAAATCTTCCACAGAAGATATCAACGAGACATCTCCGCTTACCTCAGGAGTGACCGACCTTCAGAAAGCGAAATGTAGATGCTACTGGTAAGGACTGATTACCTGGGGAACTTTAGAAGCACGGCGGCCCAGTTTTAGAACCTGCTTGACTGCAGATATAGTAAACAGTCCTTCAAGAGTTCAAGAGTGCCCTCAGTGTACATAAGGGTGTATATATGGTAAGGGTGTATTGACTTTTGAAGTTCACTCATGTGAAAATCCGACGAAACCTTAACCCTCTCAAACGTCTATCCCTATATATTCTATCCCTCTTGTTTATGACGATTATTTCAACCTTACCCCAGATGTTTTTGTTTTGTCTTGTCAATGTGATAGTTATGCGTATAGCCAGTTGCCGGTTATCGTACTTCGCTTGAATGATACGTGCATCACCTTTTCGGGACTCATCTCGTTTCCACTATTTCTTATCTTCTTGACTACTCGGAAGAATTCTGTTGGGTTTGTATGTCTCCTTAAGGTGATTACCGTTTATTTTTAGCTTGTTCGACACCAAATTGTTATTCATTTACCGGAAACCATAGGTCGATCGAAACTGTTGATGTTGTCTAATTATTCACCTTGATAATTTATTCAACAGTACCGTGTCATTGTGATCCGTTCTTGTTCCGATTATTTTGAACCGTTGGTCTACCGCTACGCGTTGCTCAACATCTTCGTGAAAGATCATACAAAGGGAAGCATACAGTGCACTGACATCTATCTGGAAATTAGTCTGTCAAGCTACACCAGAAAGATGTTGGTAAGAATGATGCTCAGTCGACTATAGGTGTAAATCTTACGGACGAATGTACCTTATGGGTAGTGTGGAGTTACAGTGAGTTGCAGTAAGACTGGCATGATGTTCGCCGCTCGTCAGCTCCAGGAAAGATACATTGAACATAACCAGCAGGTGAATGCCCTCGTTGTGGGTTCTACTAATGTGTTCGATTCCGTGAGTAGTGAGGTATTATGGACGGTGCTTGACAACTTTGGATGATCGAGTAAGTTTGTAATTTTAACTGGACTATTACATACGTGTATAAAAGTGATGGTGCATTCCTGTGGACTGACCTCTGACGAATTTGGCATTGTCATTGGAGTGAAGCAGGGCTGTGTCCCAGTTCCAACCGCATTCAATCTATGTTTGACTGCGATGCTAACAATTGCTCTTCAGAACTCGGGGGACGGTGTTGATGTTGAATACCGCACGAATGGCCGTTTGCTGAATGTATGACGTTTCGACGCTCCAAACGAGCTACACACGTAAATGATGTGCATGCTTCTGTAAGCAGATGATAGTGCGCTATTTGTACACAGCGAGGATGAACTTCAGCGACTGATCATGATTTCCGCTACCGCGACATTCAATCTGGTTTGGATATCAATACAGGTGAGACATTTCATTTCCTCTAGCCTTTCCCGGACGGAGGTGCTGTCCCTGCACATGCGCCTGAGATTCGCGTCAATGGAGATGTTGTCGACAGCTGCACG
>LUCH01003460.1:41170-51374 GCA_013368495.1 Paragonimus heterotremus
CCCACACCCTGTTAGCCTGTCAAGACCCACGGTTCAAGTGGGTACTTGATTGCAGCGTAACATTGAACTGATTGACCTGATTAACCATCCATTCACGGTTTACCCCCTTTAATGATTCCCCTGTATAATTCTTGATACAAATGTGAGGTATTTGGCCTCATGATGAAAACGAGTCACTGAAAATTAGCTTGTTCGCTACACAGTATTTTTCATGACAACACTGGGAATTTTCTCGCGATTACTAGTCTCCTGAGGTGCACAGTACATCTTCTTGAATTCACCTGACTTGAACCTGAATCCCTTGAGCTAAAGCTAAACGGCATCCCTTTAAATCAGCTGCGACACTTATCAGTAAACTTAAATTCAAGTCTAAGTTAACCACATAGCATGAAACAATAAAAGAGTTATCAAGTTAGTCCAGCTTCGAATTTATCATCACAGAATCTTTTAAAGTAATGGAATGGCTAATTTCCTCACATTTGAAGGTGGAATCACGCCAATATTGAACATACGCACCGGCAATTTGGAAACTGACCGGAACTCAGTAGCCACACAGAAAACCACAAACAAGCTTAAAATTTGCCTACGGTAATCGAATGGAACTTGATCTATCCAAGCCGGGAGATTAGACACGGACAAGCAAATTATTTGCGAGAGTTTTTATGAAAAAAGAAGCAAAAATGACTTTCAGACCAGATTCGAATTTCCAAATTGTCCTTCCACAAACAAGACAGAGACGTCCAAGATCGGGCAATAACTGTTAACCACTTCGCACCTTCTCCAGTGACATCACGAATACAGGGTTTGTGACTTCCAGCTTTGTTGTCTGGGTGATGTTACCGCGGCAATCGATTGACATGATGAAATGAGAAGAGTAAAAGTGGATTTATGTGAGTGTCCATAGTTGAAAGACAGTCATATATTTTTAAAACTATTTATGCAAGTTAATTTGAAACAGTTATTTAGTCAGGCAATCTTACTACGGCCATGTGCTCACAGTTGTTTGAAGCTCACTAACACTCGCTTCCCACCCATCATTAATTGCATCAACAGATACATAAAACTGTCTATACCGGGCGCTTTTGTTCATACAGTTTGAACATCAGTCACATCTGACTGCACCTGTTGTCTTATCATAGACTTTCAGTCGTTCGCTTTCGAAACGAAGTCCTGGGTCCGGTTTTTGCTCTAATTGTAGCTAGTCAATAGTACATATCATTTTCCGGACAGAGATTCGAACTCCAGCCACGCTTTTATGAGGCAGCCGGGCTAACCACCGCCCTATTACCCTCACATTAACCAAGATCAATTAATCAGTCCCATCTGCTTGTGAGTCATACTCAGACTGCCCGATCACCTATAGAGGAGACAGTAACTGTCCTGTTAACTCCGATCGATGCTCCCACGGTTAAGAGTTTTCATCAGGTTGAAATTACAGACATTTTTAAATTAACTGTGAAATATATCAAGTTACATTGTATATCTCAGTGTTAGGTTTCATTAGGAGAATTGAAACGTCCTGCCGGTAAACCTGGAACAATTGGCGCATGATCGCAAGAACGGCTTCAGCTAATATCCAAAATCTACAAATCACAAAGACATCCATGTTTCTATCTTGTCTTTCAACATCAGTATCATAGATGAAATCAAGTCACAAGTTCACATTGATGCCTAACTATGAAAATAGCCATAAGATAATAAATGAACTCTAGGTTGAAGTGAAAATGAAAAGGAATGAACTTTATAACCTGGGATCCTTGCGTTTAACCTCAACTAACCAGTATCGAGGTCCCACACCTTGCAAGCAAACAACTGAGCTGCAAATGACGACAAGATAGCATCCTCAAGCTATGACGTGTGGACACCTAAACCCGAATAGTAATCGTCAAAATGTGTAAATCATCAACGATATAACGACCCTCAACAGTAGTATGTCATTGGTTCATGCTGATGCCTAAGTGCCACACGATCATAAAAAGGAATGAACTTCAGTTTAGCGCTAATTGCAGGAGAACGGGGGGAATTTCTTCTTGGAAAACCGTTAAAACTGAAACTAGAAAATCAGCAAACAAACAATCCAGTTGAAAGGAGGAGTCCGGCAGTGTTTACTTTCTTCGTTACGTTTATCTCGAAGATATGATAGAACTGTGGTTCAAATGTGCAACCGTGATGCTGAGAGCCAAAACTCTTCCCTAAGTATCTTCGTCCTCCCAACTCTGTGGGAAAGATCTGTTATTAGCACAGTGGACATCTTATTCCGGATATCTTCCTCTACTGAATCCAAACAACTGTCGAACACCGTTTGGGGGTGAAAACGTGTGGGGTAGAACGTCGGTAGGAACGAATGCAGGCATGCCCACTGCAGACTGACCACGTGGCGTAACAGAACTCCAAGTAAGTACGGTCCTGTAGGATACGAACAAGTAAAATCCCAGAGTTCCCACCCTACATGAAACAAGTAATGCTTAAGGTCACCGTCCTATACAACTAAAATGAGAGTTCTGTACAAGAAAGTGTGTAGGTTTTTGTCACAATCACACCAAAATTGTTGACAGCGCTACTTAAAAAGTGAATGACGTTGTCTGTTCCCAAACCGATAGCAAATCTTTTTAATTTCCCAGGGGAATGATGATAATCAACAGCTGTTTCCTGATTGGTCGAAACTGGTACACGCATCAATTAGACAAACGACAGACTAATGGTTGATTCTAAATATGAATCCCGTGACCTATTTATTCCTTGTTTGCTGGTGCATCAACTTTCTACCTATGACTGTAGTTGATTAGACAAACAATCCGATAAACTTTTACATGTTAGAAAATTTGATTAGTGTATCCGAGGCTACCTACTCGGAACCTAGCCGGTGATAATTTGATTCGGCCAGTACACCAAGCAGTAAAAATTCAGACAAAAAACATAAGCTTTATTTATCCCTTGTGTCGACTTACTCACTGTGTATGAAACAGAACAAATTTTGATATCATAGTGAGTTGTAAAAATTTAGAATATGTGTACCCACAGAGTCAGACGATTGTGCAAGGAAACGGCGACGAAAGAGTTCATGTTGTCGCTTAAGTCCGGTTAGATGCCAACCCTCTTTTAACAGCAGCAGAAATAATTCAAGCAAGTGCAGTTAAAACTGACTAAAACAATGACGCCGTAGATAAGTTTCCGGCAACCGACAGCGGGATCAAACGAATCCTTCAAACCTGCAACAGGATCGCTAATCAACGCAGTCAGTGAGTTCCATTTTGATCCTGTAATTGGCACCACGTTCGAGTCTTGGTTCAGAAAGTATGAAGATGCTTTCAAGATGGAACCGTCAGACGCTGACGATGCTCGGAAGGTGAGGTTGTTGCTTCGTAAACTGGGTTATCAGAACAGTAACGATACATCAACTTTATCTTGCCAAAGAACCCAAGGGACTACAGCTTTGAGGAAACCACACAGTCGCTGTCCCAAATCTTTGGCGACCAGTCATCTCTGTGTTAACATACGCTACCAGTGCTTGAAGCTGGTGAAGTCACCAGATGATGACTGGGTGACGTACGCTGGAACAGTCGATCGAGAGTGCGAACGGTTCAAGCTTCGAAGAATAACTGAAGATCAATTCAAATATCTGGTTTTCGCTTGGGAACTCCAGTCACCAAAAGAAGCAGATGTCAGAACACAGATTTTGGGGGGAAAATACAACAGTGTCCCGAAATCACCCCGCAAGATATCACTGCCGAATGCCAGCGCCTAGTGAACCTGAAGCATGACACCGCTATGATTGAACAGAGCAGTCACTGAAACGTCCACACGGTGTTTTCAAATGTCCCAGTCAAGGTTGCATCAACGTCGGAACGAGCCAACCTAAAGAAATTCCCCATACCGTGTTGGCAATGCGGTGGACGGCATTATGTCTGATATTGTCCATTCAAACAGCATCGATGTACCCACTGCTCCCTTCGAAGCCACAAGGAGGATCATTGGCTTTTCAAGAAGCGCCAGCACCTGCTCAATCAGAACTCCCGCAAGCCACACAAGCCCCGCTTCTCAAGAGCACAGGTCGTTCTCGCAGCAAGAACCGACGACCACCGGACACGCAGAAAGTTTGTGTCTGTCTTCATCAACGGCAAGTCAGTCAGACTACAGCTCGATACAGCATCCGACATTACATTAATTTCTTGTCGCACATGTTACCTGGTTGGCAAGCCTACAATACGCCCGACAACTCAACTTGCGCGAAGCGCTGCTGGTGATCGATTACCCATCATTGGCGAAGTCCACTGCACTGTAGATCCTTAAGGATAATCAGTCAGGGGTACCTGCTACGTGACCCGCAACCCTTGCCTGGACCTCCTTGGACTGGATTGGGTCGACAAACCATATCTATTTGATAGACCATTACTCCAAATCTGCAACCGCACTCAAGCTCAGCAAAAGCCCACGATGTTTCCAGAAATCCACCGTCAAATCACAAGCGCTCAGGGATATGTTCACAAAAGAACTCGGATGCTGCGCCAAAATGAGGACATCTTATCTCTTCATCTTGGAACGTAGTCGGTACTTCGACTCAAAAGTCCAGTACCCAACGCTGCGCTGGCAACTGTTGAGTAAGAAATGAAACGTCTTCAGAAAGCTGGGCTGATTGAACCGGTGAACTATTCAGCGTTGACGGCCCCTATCGTTGTGGTCAAGAAGGCAAATGGAACAATACGACTCCGTGTAGACCACCCTAAGCGTCTAAATGACGCTGTCGAGACGCACCAATATTCTTTGCCGATATCGGAGGATCTCTTCAAGAAGCTAAATGGCGGGAAATGTGTGACGAAGCTCGACCTGGCAGGAACTTATTTACGTTTGCTAGTCGTTAAAAAGTTCGAGGAATTGTTAACAATTAACAACCGCATAGGACTTTGTCGATTCAACCGTCTGCCTAGGGCTTAAAGACAACGCCACTCACCTTCCAACAAGTGATGGATATGATGCTTATAGATATCCGCAGTGCGTCTGTCTACTTAAACGACATTATAATCACGGGTTACAATGCAGAGGATCTGGAAGAGAAGCTGGACCGAACTCTTACTCTTTGAGCGAATATGGCTTTCGACTTCGCGCTGACAAATGCAGCTTTGAAATGTCCAACATCAAATACCTTAGATTCACTGTGGACAAAGATGGCCGACGACCTGACCCAGTCAACGTAGAAGCCATATAGAGGATGCCGCCTCCAGCGGATATGTCAATTCTACGGTATTCCCTTGGGTTGGCTAGCCACTACAGTTCCTTCCTCCCAGAACTCCATTGATTCCGGACGCCAATGAACCGTTTGCTCATTCAAGATACCAAGTGGGAGTGATCAAGAGAATGTCAACAATCCTTTGATCGTATCAAAGTCCTGTTGATTTCAGACCTCCTGCTCACGCACTACGATCCGGCGCTACCACTCATTGTGGCCACAGATGAATTCAACTATGGGATCAGTGTTGTGATATCACATACGTTTCCAGATGGAAAAAAAAGCAATCGCGCACGCAGTAAGGTCGCTTACACCCCTGAGCGAAATCACAGCCAGATCGAGAAGGAAGCCCTCGCTATAATCTTCGCGGTGAGAAAGTTCCACAATATGTTGTACGGGCGACACTTCTCGTTTTTGATGGATCACAAACCGTTGCTTTCACTGTTCGGCTCAAAGAAAGGAATCCCGGTTTATACGGCCAATCGCTTACAAAGATGGGTAACGATACTTCTTGCCTACGACTTCACGATACAGTACCGTCCCACAACTAGCTTCGGTCAAGCTGACGCCTTATCCAGACTAATCGGATTGCAGGCATCGAATGACGAGGACACAGTAATTGCATCGGTCAACATTGAACCTGGTATACACCTCATCTTCAGTAAGGCTGCCCGAACACTTCCAGTGACAGCAGAGATGATCAAAAAGGCTCCAAAACGGGATCCCATTTTGAGGTAAGTAATGACGTTCATCCGCACAACTTGGCCACACACGAACCTCAATGGCGACTTATGGTAATACTTCCAACGTCAAGACGCTCTTACGTGGACGAATGCGTTATATTTGCCGACAGAGTAGCAATCCCAAAAGCTCTCCAACGACAGTTGCTCAAGCAATTCCACAACGGGCACTCAGGGGTCAACCAACTTATGTCCTTGGCGCGCAATTTTGCCTACTCACCGCGAATAAACAAACAAACTTGGAAACATTGCCCAAACTGCACATCGTGTTGTCTGGCTGCGAAAAACCACGTAAAGAGTGAACTGCACACTTGACCAGCAGCTCAAAGGCTCTGGCTTCACATGGATTTTGCCGGACCACTGAATAGCTAAACCTATCTGGAAATCGTCAACGCTCACAACAAGTGGCCGGAAGTTCACAACCCACAATAACCAAATACGTACAGCACCATACAGAAACTATCGAAACTGTTCGGCTGTTTCGAACTGCCAGAGACTTTGGTCACAGTCAGCGGTTCTCAGTTCACCTCTTCCATCTTTGAAAACTACTCCCAACGGCTAGGCCCTCAACACAAGCGATCTCCAGTTTATCATCTCCAGTGTAACGGACAAGCTAGAAGGTTTATCGACATCTTGACGCGAGCGTTGTTGAAGGCCAGAGGAGAAGGCCCCCCAAGTCATGCATTACAGACCTTCTTGACCAGTGACCAAATAACCCCAAATCCGAACGTCCCAGTTGACAAATCGCCGGCTGAACGCATTTTTAATAGAAAACTGAGAACTGGCTTTGATTTTATGATCCCGCATTGAAACAGGAGGAGAGGACGCAAATTAGGAATGGAAAGATAGTACAATCGAAGGCACGGAGCTTGTGCAAGATACTTCACGATCGGCGAGCCGGTCCTTGTACACATGTTTCATAGATTGCTGAAGTGGAAAAGAGGAGAGAATCAGTCCTCTATGAAGTGAAAGTCAGCTAAGCCGTACGTGTGCGGTATGCAAACCAGATTCGCCAGGACCGCAGAGATGCACTGTGCGACCAGGTAGGACCAACCGCGCAACTCGATATATTGTTGGACGCTTTCGATTTGAAGAAAGTACGACCTTCCAAGACGGAACATTCGGCAGAACCGACGTTACGGTTCCAGGATGCTGAGCAAAAGTATCCGTCGATGTGGAGATGGCGGAACAACAGATGCAGTAAGCCTGTCAAACAAACTCAGATCGATCCCCAGAAGCAGTTCAGTGACTAAACCCAACAATCTACCTGAAAAAGGTGTAAGAAAATTCATTTTTTACCATCCGGAATTGCCTCACTCCTCGAGAAAACGATTTCACCGAATCAAGATTGGTGGAAATGCCAGTCAAGACTAACCTCCGTCATTTTTTTCCTGTCCAACCTTTATTCCGCTATGCTCACTGGTGACTTGGTGACCATAGCTACTAATTTTGGTAACTGTCTACCGATCTTCTGATTCGAGGATGTTTGCAGTTCACTATGTGATACAATTTGACCTTGTAATTTTCTTCCTATCGCCCACCTTGTTAGAGTGGAACAAAGTTACTTTTCGCATCTGTCTTTTGGTTTGTCTTGGGAGCAGTTCACGGGGACAGTCACGTTATTCTCGGGACCAAGATTTTCCGCGTTAATTATTACAAGGAGGAGAATCTTATTTCTATCAAACACATTACTATACCGTGAACGAACCGGCGTATTCTGTAGAGGTGTTGTCCGTATACCGATTACATCTGTTCCACTTGTATCTTTTCGGCACGCACTTTCTCGTAAAACATAACGTTACTCACAGGCAGTACGGTTTTTTTATATATATGTTTAAAGTCACTGACACCTATCTGAAGCTTTCGAACTCCCATAGATTTTTGTTAACTGAGTGGTGTGTATGATGTCCTAGTCATACGATCATCGTCTGGAGTTAACAGGACAGTTACTGTGTCTTCTTTGGAGGCGATCGCGCGACCTGAACAATGCTGACATGAGAATGAAACATGACATTCTTTTGTAAACAAATGTTCTGCATCATTATCTTCCGCTTTCTTTCAGACAAAATTATCCGTCTTATGCACGGAAGTAACTACTCTTTAACTACCAATAATCAATAATGTCACGATAGTAAACATTGACCAACGATTCATAAACTCTAAGAATCTGTCTGAATATATGCAAAACCAAAATAATATTATGTTGCCTAACCCACTGAAGTCAAGCCAGTGAACGTCAATCACTTAACACTGTGTGTCAAACAACAGCCTCATGGTAAAACCTTATCGTAATGCTTAACTTAGGCAAATCATATCATCAGACATTCGAAATCTGTATGGTCTATGGAAGTGAATGTTGAAGGAATATTCTTTATGCTCAAATGCCCATAAGAAAAGAAGAGATGACGGAACCTTGTGAGGATGAATTTGATATAACATTTGACCATAAAACGCTGCATAAACCATTTTCACAAGCTAATTTTGAAGTCGTCACTCTCAACTTCCGTCAGAATTATTTGAACGAGGACACGGTGAATGCACGTAAGACCAGGGAAATCATTTTGAATATACAGTGATAAAGTATGTCGCTTACTGGTCAGTGGAGAAACCATCCGATTGAACTGATTATGCCCATTTCCAAGGCTGATGTTCGCTCAAGTTGATTGCTTTGGTGGTCGGTGACACACATGCAAAGCCACATTATCTTCCAGTTACAGTCAGTGCTTGTTCAACGTGTAATTTAGCTGTGAAAAACCCTACTGTCAAACAGATTTTCAAGTAATGCGCTCACTTTTGCAGCACAGTTAAGGTTGGCTGAAGACAATACCGAGGCACCACAGCGCAGTGGTTATATTCATAATTTTCGTGGTTTCACACTCAAGCACGAATTATGGACTAGTCGAAATTCATCTCATAGACGGATATTCCACATGAAATTTCGGATCCGCTCATTGTTTAACTAAGCAGTTGGACCCACAAACAAATTTTACGAATTTTAATTGCCTACTTACCATTTATCAATAGTATACTTTTGAACCATAATTTAGGTCTTCGCTCAATACCGCCGGCGTTTCGAACGCAACTTCGAAATGCGTTCAGCATTTAGTTGCTAGGAGAACCGTGTGAGATGTTTTGACTGAATTGGTTGCCTCCAGAGACTTTCAGTTCTCCAAGTAAGTAGTGTATCAGCTCTTAGAAACGCGCAGCTGAATCAGTCAGTGATCACCTTTTGAGATCAATATACCTCAGGCCCACCAAAACGCTAATTTCTGCTGCCCCTAACAAACACACTGAGTGCATTGGTCAGCTTAGGCATAGGACAGCTATCCGTTAGAAAGGCAGTGTGTATTGCCCGGAATGGAAAATTACGCTTTCTGAAAAGCGAGCTTAGATCGGATGACTGAAACTCGAAAGGGTATGCTATATAATGGGCATAGCAACAACAAAACGTGAAACAGCAATCACCAACTGAACGTTTAACATTTTATATCACTGATACAAAAACTTGTCGTCGGAGTGAAAGACAAATAATTCAGTGGGTCAAATTCACATCAGATTAGGCTCCTTATTAAAATGTCACATGGTTATGTCGCTGACTGCATTTGAAGCTTTGCTTATTCTGATAAGGACACCGTAATTCGCCTACGAACGAACAGAAAGTGAATATTGCTCATAGTGACCCTAGTGAGGATGTTATAAATTACGTAAAAAATATTTTTGGCAAAAAATGTCGATACTGTGGATAAATAATATGGTTTTTTAACTCACTGAAGCGAGACCAGGACACTCATAAATTATATCTTCAGTTTCTGCATCCGTTTCCTCTTTGACAGGATGTTCTGACGATCCACTGTGAAAAAAAAAAGAAACTGTACGTTGTCAGAAGCGTGTTCAGTTCCGATCTCACAATCTGACATCGTGCCAAAAAGAACTAGATTTTAGCATTAATCCGACGAGCATCATCAAGAACTATCGTGGTAACTGGGCCTAAACAAAGACATTACCTAATTTTGCTTGCATAGGTACTTCGGTTTTAAATCCAACAAGACCACCTCCAACTGATAAGCACAAACCAAGAGAAATTCGGCAAACCATAAAGTTGGGGAGTATGTGATCCTCTAGATGTAATTGACTTCGCCGTTGACTGATCGATGAAGTGTCCTTCCAGCAATGCTTGCACTTCAATGAACAAGCTGAATTCCAAAATAAGCTTCACCATCGAACACGAACAGAATGAAAC